>CAIGQQ010026963.1:4909133-4935545 GCA_903798035.1 Danio albolineatus
CATGTGTAAACAGAACCATAGTCTTTTCTAATCGTCCACAAGTTGTTGTTTTCATACAGAAAGTACCACAAAAAATTTCTTTCTTTCTGTCTTACGTTAAGATATTAATTAATTAAAATGTTTCAGTCCAAAATGAATGTCCAAAGTGATTAGTAATCCAATCTGTCATCATTTATTCACAAAAAAGTTCCAAAAAGTTATGTCATGAATGTTGGAATGCTAATCACCCTTTGCTCTCTTCATAGGGAATAAAATAAGTATGAAAGTCAATGGGCGCCCATCTGATAATTCACATTCTTCTAAATATCTTTTTTTGTGTTTCAGCAAAAGAATGAGACTCAAATTGGACTGGAACAACATGAACTCACTTGAAGACCATCACAGCTTAGATCATCAGGGGTCATACACATTTTTACTACTAAAATTCAATGAGTTTTCCAGGACTTTCAAGTAAATTTTCATGACCTAATGTTTAATGTAATGTCTATGTGGTAAATAATAAGAAAACCAATACATGTTCAAAGATATTACAGCACATCATAAAACATGCAACCATCTATTATTTTAAATGAATCTTTATATGTGTGTTAAATGTTTTAGATAATGTTCACACAGCACTAATAATGTGAGAGCATGTGTTTGACCATGGACAGAAAAGAAGTAAAGACAAGTAACCTATGTTTTTAAGTAAACATTAAGTATATTTGTTTAACTAATTTCTATGACTTTTCCCAAACTTTGTAGGTTTTTCAGTTTTTCCAAAACTTTTCCAGGGCTGGAAAATGCCATGTCAAAATTCTATGACCGTATGAACCCTGGATCATTTTAAAGTAAATGAATGAAATCTGACCATAGTGATCACCATGGTCTTCATAGCTGCTGTACTGTGGAGGTGGAAAATCTGGGGGAGGTGGGTTTGACTGCATGGGTCTCTTCACACTGCCTGGATAACCCTGACCAATGATGCTTTCCAGATGACTCCTAAAAAACAGGAAAAATGCAGACCACTGATGAAAATGATTCATTAGTACTAACAAAGTATACTAGAAAAATAATTACATGGGTTGTTGACATGATGATGTATTTTCACTGTCACACATTGCCATCATTTAAATGGCAGTAAATTCATTCATTCATTCATTCATTGTCTTTTCCGCCTCTAACCGCCAACTTTGCAGTAAATCGTCAAACATTTATTTTAAGCTCTTGTTGTAAAACATGTATCATATCATATGATTTATTCATTTTAGTGTGATTGTTTCAAGCATAGTTGAATAAAGTACTACTCTTCTAAATAAAAAAGAAAAGTATTAATAAATACCCCAGGCCTAATTTTTACAAGTGGCTATTTTAGTAAACAGCAATAATATTCATCCATATATTTCTAAAAACATAGCAACTTGATACTTTTTTTGTCACTGAAATCTACATCACTATATGATAATTTTAACTGGCAATTCCACTAAAAACATAAATTTGTTGTAGGACCCCATACAAGATCACACAACTAAAGATATTATTAATTATAATTTCATATAAAAATAAAAATGTATATAAATCGCTCACATGCTATTTGTATGTTATTAAGAGACGATTTTCTTCATCAGGTCCCGGTTGGGCCAGTTGGCATTTCTGTGTGGAGTTTGCATGTTCTCCCCGTGGTTGCGTGGGTTTCCTCCGGGTGCTCCGGTTTCCCCCACAGTCCAAAGACATGCGGTACAGGTGAATTGGGTAAGCTAAATTGTCCATAGTGTATGTGTGCGAATGAGGATGTATGGATGTGTTTCCCAGAGATGGGTTGTGGCTGGAAGGGCATCCGCTGCGTAAAACAAATGCCGGATAAGTTGGCGGTTCATTCCGCTGTGGCGACCCCGGATTAATCAAGGGACTAAGCCGAAAAGAAAATGAATGAATGAATGATTTTCTTCATTTTTGCTATGTCACACCATAGGATATTTGTACGGTACGTTTCATAAAAAAACAACAACAACAAACAAAAAAAACATCAGACTACATAAATATAATATTTTTTTCTTCAAAAAGTCAACTACCCAGATGAATTTTTGTTTTGTGTTATTATACTATATATTAAACCACGCTGTTTTTCTGAAACCGAAGCTGACCTGATGTCCATCTGTGGTTCTTTAAGCGGTGGACTGGCATCTCCTCCCTGCTGAATTGCCTTTTCCAGATCATTGGCCACTTCCTGAGCCTAAAAATTAGACAACAGACATGTCTGCATAAAACTATTCCAGATGCAGAGAGTGAGGGAATGGAAACTCCCACAATCCACAAGATATGATAGAGACACATTTATAACAGTCAGATACACCACTATCTAGTGTGTCTGAGTGCTGCTCCTCACCCCGGCCTCCTCACACTGGAACAAGAAGGCCTGTGGAGATCGCTGGCTGGGCTCTTGGGCTGAGATTATGAGGAGAGAATCATAAACGCAACTGTCCAGTACAGCTTTGGCCTTCCTGATGCTGCTCAAATGAATGGATTCCAAAACCTCCTACAACAGAGTTTACTGTTAGTATACTGTATGAATATGACTTTAAATAAAACATTATAAGAGTACATTTTAAAATATATATATATATCCATAATTCAT
Organism: Danio albolineatus; assembly: GCA_903798035.1. Classification (NCBI taxonomy): domain Eukaryota; kingdom Metazoa; phylum Chordata; class Actinopteri; order Cypriniformes; family Danionidae; genus Danio; species Danio albolineatus. Next base: position 4,911,748 of record CAIGQQ010026963.1, read on the forward strand.
TTTAAAGGGTCTAAGTGTAAATAGAAACTCCATAAAAGCAAGCAAGCAAGCAAAAAAAAGTTATTGTTTTTGAGCATAAATTTTATCCCTGACCTTGGTCTCGATGTCACACAGCTGCAGGTGGTTGGCCTGGATCTGTATGATCATGTCTTGGCCCCAAACCTTCCCTTTACCATCCAGGTTCTTCAGCCTGTTGACACAGTCTTCAATGCTGCTGACCTCTCTGCCATCCAACGCACAGGTGAACAGATGCTAGGGAACAGAGACAGAAGGAAATTTCCAGTGTCTTTTTTTTCTTGCTTTATCTTCTTGTTTCTTAATTGTGTGTATTTATGTGTATATGTATATATATATATATATATATATATATATATATATATATATATATACAGCTACAGCTATGTTGATTAATGTGCATTGCCCCTGTAAACAAACTAAAATTCAAGAGTTCACACTTAGCTAATGCTTGATAATAATTGCAGGTTTGGCATGCTGTCCCAAAAGAGAGCCCTGAGCTCAGAAATCATTGAGCCCAGGGCTCCCTCCTGGTTAGTTAGTATAGAAGGGGGTGCAAGCTCAGGTGGGTATCGAGAGCTCCCCTAGTATAGAAGGGAATGAGGGGGAGATGGGGTGAATTCTTTAAAAATGAAGATGAGAGAAAACAGGCTATTTATGTAAGCTTGAATTCGTCCGATTGGTCATCATATGATTGTTGATGTGAGACCAGCCATGGTCAGTCATAGCACATGATCCTCTTGAAGCTATTTAATCAAAACTTCACCTTATGAATCATGCCGAGGTGTTTCTCCACCACAAAATATGATTGCTGTGGTTATCACGTGAAGGGCCTTGTAAAATATACACTTACACCATTAAATAGTCCAGTTGAGTTTTCTGCGTGGAACTATAATATGGCAGATAAGGATTGGTTCTGTTCTTTTCCATAACATATGGGTGTTGGCCTTGTGCTAACAGATTATGGTTATGAGTTCGTTACATACGGTGAGCACAAATTAAAATGGCCACAAATTATATAATTTTTACTCAAAGACAGTTAAAGACAAAATCATTGAACCTCCTGTGAAATTTGTATTATTTTTCAAATATTTCCCTTTAGCCTTAATTCTTTTAGTTTGACAGGAATACATTTGTTCTTTAGCCAATTAAAAAGGAAAATCTTAAGGAAGCTTATATATAATATATTAGCTAATCTGTCAACATGACAAATACATAAGAAATTAGGTATTAGAAAATAAGTTATTAGAAACAGTGTGTTTAAAATGTATTACTGTTAAGCACCACTAGAGAAACATTTTTATTATAACTAATTCCATTTGAAGTCAGAATTATTTCTGTTTGACGGGGAGATTTTTTCAACACATTTCTAATCATAATAGTTTTAATAACTCTTTAATAATCTCTAATAACTGATTTATTTTATCTTTGCCTTCATGACAATAAATAATATTTGACAAGATATTATTCAAGACACTTCTATACAGCTTAAAGTGACTATTAAAGGCTTACCTAGGTTAATTAGGTTAACTAGGCAGCTTAGGGTAATTAGGCAAGTTATTGTATAATGATGGTTTGTTCTGTAGACAACTGAAAAAAAATTGCTCAAAGTGGCTAATAATTTTGACCTTAAAATGTTTTTTTTTTAAAATGTAAAACTGCTTTTATTCTAGCTGAAATAAAACAAACAAATTAGACTTTCTCAAGAAGAAAAAATATTATCATACATACGGTGAAAAGAAAAATCAAAGAGGGGCTAATAATTCTGACTTCAACTGTATTCATATAATTATATGTAAGATTTTGATATAAATAATATTTGTACCTCCACTCTGTACTGAAAGCTGTCTTGTCTGGTCATTGATTCAGCATACTCCTTCCTTTGCACTAAAGCATCAAAGACAAGTTAAAATCATGGTAATTTATTTCTTAGGATATGTTGTTTTAATGGGTTTGTACTTACTGTAGATGGATTTGGCACTGGGACGAGACATGCCAGAGCCCTGAGACGATGGTTCAGGTGAGAAGCCTCTATAATATAACAACCACAACACAATATGCCTTTATGCTCAATTCACTCAAAATTAAAGTTTTCTTATAGCAAAGCTTACAGTTAAAGACATAGTTCACCCAAAATTGAAAATTCTGTCAGAATTTACTCACCCTTTTAAACCTTTTAAGAGTTTCTTTCTTCTGTTGAATACAAAAGAAGATTTTTGAAGAAAGCTTGAAAACTGTGACTTCCATAGTATTTGTTTTTCCTACTATGGAAGTCAATGGTTTTCAGCTTTCTTTACAATATCTTCTTTCATCTTCAGAAGGATAAAGAAACTCATAAAAGTTTGAGGTTATTACCATCACAACATTCAGTATACAGCCAAAAAGACTCCCATTTCTGCTGAACTACACTTAAAAAAAATCCAGTTTTATGTTTTTTTAAAAAAATGTAAAATAACGGCCGTAAATTACAGAAATATACTTTAAAATAACGGATACTAAATTACAGAAATTTCCTTAAATTAAAATATCTGGTAAATTTCTGTAATTTAATATCTGTTATTTTGCGGTAAATTACTGTAATTTAGTATCAGTTATTTTACGGTAAATTTCTGTACTTTAATATGTGTTATTTTATGTTTTTTCCGGCAAAAAATACAGATTTTTTTGGGCTAATGCTGTAATGCCAGTGGAAATAAATGTAGATTCTAGAGAATTCTGTTATGTGAGAGCTCAGGGAGTCCTCTTTTGTGCAAGTTGACAAATTGTTTTAAAAATATAAAATAAGTTTTAAATACAGCTGATTATTAAATTAGTTTCATGTTTAACACAAAATATAAAACCTGAAGCACCTCAAATATAAAAACCTTTTACCTCACAGGTGTTTTCTCAATATTTGTGTGACAAGAATTGTGAGAAATGCTTTGTTTTCCTCAGGATTACAACTTATTTCCTCACAATTCTGAATTATTTTCTCTGTTCAAAGATTTAGTCAAAATTATGATTCGTATTAAACTTTAAAAGTGCATCAATCAGTTTGTTTTGTTTGTTTGCTTGGCTGCTATGACAACGATATGCCAGAGATTCAGAAGGCAGGGCATGACATATTGCACTGAAACACCCTTAAATAGGTTTCAAGTCCAAATTCCACTGGCACACAGCAGAAGATAACACTGACAGAGGTGAGTAGGACATGTACCTTGGCTGGAAAACAGGGTTACCCCCATACATTCTTCAACGTGATGTCTAACACCTGTAAATACAATATTATCAGTCATAAAACCATTCAGAAACACAGCAGATTAACTTCTGTATCTGATCAGCTCTGCCAGGCTGATAGCTAGTCCTGCACACAAGTGTCCATTTAGCAGTTGTGGTTTGACAACACTGATCTTTCAGAAAAAGGTGAGAAGCGTTTAGTCACCACAATGTGAGGAAAGCACGCATATGACAACCCTAAAAATGTATAACATTGTCTTAAGACAGAAATACCAGAACAAGTGGATGTTTTTAAAGTTATAGTTCACCCAAAATATGAAAAACTTCTATTAAATACAAAATGTTTAAAGAATGCTGGAAACTGGTAGCCATCGATTTATATTGCATTTCTTTTATAGAATTTTGTAAATTATGAAAATCAATGATTACCAGTTTTCTGTAATAAAAAGATGATATGAGTTTGTTTTACAGTGAGCACAAATTAAATTTTTTGTTGCAAATTATACACTTTTTTTTAGTCAAAGACAGTTAAAGACAAAATTATTAAACGTCCTGTGAAATATTTACTTTTCCTAAATTTTCTAAAAGTCACGTCTTGTTTAAAATGACAATGTTTAAGAACATTTTTCCAAACTATTTTCTGTTATATTTTTCTTCTAAAGTGTATGTCTAAAGTAAATATTTAGCAATAAATAAATAAATCGCTATGGTCAGTATAGTTAGCCCCTTAAGAATTTTCTTTCCAATTGGTTACAGAACCACTGTTGTCCAGTGACTTGCCTAACTAACCTAATTGCACTTCAAATGTACTGAATAGTAAAATACTAGTAAAATATTATGGACTGTCAAAATGGCAGCGACATTAAAGAAATTAGATATTAGAAAATAAGTTACTACAAATAGTTTGTTTAAAATGTAATAAAAAAGGTGATAAATGTTTGGGACATCTTAAGGGTTAGTGAATGGTGGGAAATGTTGTCCCTTTAAGAAAATACCAATACATTTTAAAACTAGTTAATAATTGAATACATCCAGGTTTCCAGGAGAACTGGCCTACGAGTTATGATTTACAAATTTTATTATAGAATATTTGTGAATGTTTCGTAAACGTACAAAAAAACTTTTCAAAAGGTACACATTTGTACTTAAAGGATCCATATTGGTACCTCAAAAGTATATATTAGTACCTAAAAACGTTAAGAGGAACACTTTTGTACTTTTTAGGTAGTAATATATACCCTTGAGGAGGTATTAGTATGGTACAAATGTGTACCTTTTGAAAAGGTACCACCTCAGTGACAGCTCGTGTACCTTTATTTCTGAGAGTCAAGGCTGTGTTCGGTTGATTTTTATTTGATTTATCAAATAAATAATATTTAACTCTATTACTAATCTGTCAGTTACTAAAAAGCAGCTCTGGTCATACAACTTTTAAAAATATTTACTTAAAAATAATGTTTAATGATGCTGCCATTTTGACCTGTAGTTTAAAAATTGTATCTCTAACTTTGTCATAACTGAGTGAAGCCAATAAATTGAGGCAAAAGCACATTTAGCGCAATCATGCTGGAGCAGTTATCATTAAAGTTATCAAATTAAGGCTTCAATTTGCCAATACAACACAAGGGCTTTGAAAAAAAACAACAACACTGTAGAGACACTCATATGTTCTCAAAAACAGACAGTAGCGTCCAGTAACGAATTAAGTAAGCCAAAAGAAGTCCGTACAACATAATGCTGGAACTTTCATTAACAAGTTTGTGCTTGTGCCTTTACAAGATAACATTAACCGAAGTGTTACACTATAGATCAAACCGAGAAAATGAGAGAATACACATACATTACACACTAGTTTAAAATAACACAATTAAGTAATGAAGGATTCAACCATTCTTACACTTCGGTTACCTCTATCTGTATATGAAACGGCCACTACAGACATTATGTATATAAATATAAAAAGTACCACTGAAACAGGCCTTGTAATTAACCAAATTATTTTACATTACCTTAGAGAAAATCCTAATGCTTTAAATGCAAATCCTCAAATCTAGGTTCAGCTTCATCCAGATTTGACATATCCTCAAGTCCGTGAAGTGCACTAGAGCAAATATTCTGGACTTCCTGCTTGGAAAAACAGGGGTCAAAGTCTAGTTCCTGAGTTATTGTAAAAGGTAAGAGCAGATCGGTTTTCCATTTATATTCTTGAGTTCAAAGGTTTGGTCATTATTAGACAGCTGTGACGTCAAAATGGCACGCTATAATCCAAAATGCATTTCAACACTTACATCATATCGAAAGCGTGTTGCTGTAGTAGATAAAAACCATAAACCAAACAGCAAAAGTTTGAAAAGAAAAAAAGTTGGCATGTACTGAAGGTGAAGTGTTACACATGGTTTGAAGTTTTGTGGTTTTATTTGTTTAGTCAAACTCATCTAGAGGACAGCTCACAGCTACATAAAACTGCAAGACAGAGCTGGAGAACTTCAAAAGGTTTAAGACAGACAGAGAGAAACCAAATTTAGTGAATAACCAAATCTTTTATTTAATACGGGTATGTACATTTTTGACGACACTGCCAGTTCAGTGTGTTGACGAGGAAAAGGTTCATTTAGAATGAAAACTGACACAGATTTACACTGTAGCTCTAGCCTGAGTGCTCTTGGCCAGGAGCTTCAGATCTGAAATGCACTTGGCGATGCTTTCCTTCTCCTGAAAGACAAAAACAACAATAGATGAAAAATGAGAAGAACGCAACAAGTGTAAGAGAACAATTGTTCATAGTAATTAAATAAAGATGGTCTAAATTAGAGAACTTTCATTAACAGTGTCCTTGTTATCATTTTAGTGTATTAAATAAGAAACAACTTTTGCACAATTACCCAATTCATGATCAACATTAAATGATGTAGCCTTGCAAAAAAGACTGTTGCGTGTTCAGAGCTTGAAAGTGATGATGGTCAGTTGCTGTTAGTTCTTGATTTTCTGTACACATCTTTGCACTTACGCTGTTGTAATGAAGTGTTGAGGAACTATGACTCCCTCTAGAGGCCAAGCTAAAAACTTGCAGTGTTTGTTCTTGCTACTATTAATTATTTCCAGCATTTCAGTGCTGAATGTTGTAAAAATACAAACATAAAATTACCACATGACCTTGGTGTTATTTCAATGAAAATATGAAACACACAAACCATTTTTTAACTGACTAGCACAACCAAATTTAACTAACTTCGTCTTAAACAGCAGAATATGTTTTCAACACTTTTGTCTAGATTTCAGGAAAGTATCTAATGAACTTTAAACCATTACAAATTTACAAACAAAATGGAAACAAAGTCATATTTTCCCATAAAATGTATCAAAATAGCCAACAAGCAAACATGTATCAATTCAAAAGAAATAGGTCATTTTGTTCTGGTTTTGAGCAAAATCTTAATTCTGTTTAGCTTCTCAGGGAAAAAGGCCATTTTCATTTAATTTATTAAGTGTGTGAAAGTTGTGTGAATTGACTTCAGGTTCTCCTTTGAGAGCACTTGAGTGAAAGAAGAATGAAGAGGTTACTTGGTAATTGTACAGTTCAAGTTACATTAAAGTAAACTACTGAGAATAGTTTACCTTTTATATCTATTGTACATTTCTGAAACCCAAACATGAAATTCTGAAAGCAGTTTTAATGGCATTTGCATAAACTGGCCCATCACAGATTTCTACATGACACATGCATTTACCTCGACTGCCTGTCTTGCTCCAGAGTTTGACTGACACTCTCTCACCCTGCCTATGCTGAACTGTGCTCACTGTGGTTTAACTTCTGAACCCCAGTACACCCCAGGAACAACACTGAACTTTGAAAACTAGACCAACTAGACTAGACTAAAAACTAGACATTGAGCACCATATTTGGTCCATATTTATATTTTAATCCCACATGTGCACCCCTGACTATAAATCAGGCATGAGATCAGCCAAGGACAAAATAGAAGGAAGATAAGGCCCATATGCATGTACATACGTACGAGTGTGTGTGTGTGTGTGCGTGAATGTCCACTAACTCGGTTAGTTCTCTTGTGTTCACAGAATATAACTTTCCCTGTAATTTAGTATGCTTTATTCCGTGTGATAAATAAACTACTAGTTAGTCAATAATTCGAACTGTAAATTATTAAAGACCAGTTGAATTGAGTTGCCTAATATACTAAAAAAAATAATAATACTATATATATATATATATATATATATATATATATATATATATATATATAAATAAATTTGAGGTGCTAGGCTGTAGCACTGAGTTAATGAAGACTTAAGGACAGATGACTTACAGAGAAAAATAACAAATGAGCATCCTGTCTGTATTTATAACGTACGTAGAGCACATGTGGTCGTAACATACAAATGTGAGTCTAGAAAAAGTGTGCACCACTGCCCTCAAAAAAAAAAAAAAAAAAAGTAAACAAATATAAATAAAAATTGGATTTAAATAAATTACAGGGCTCAGAAAATACAGAAATATCTATTATACCTAAAAATCATATCCTTGATAAATACAACAGTGACAGTGGATCTAGTGTTTTTCTTGTACCTGCTGTGGTGTGATGCTCTTGACCACACTCTGCTCCACCCAGTTCACCATGTGCTCCTGCTCCATGCGGCGGTGCAGGTTCTGAAGCTCCACCTGATAGTCCAGCCTCTTCTTCACCTCATTGGTCACCATGTGCAGACGCTCTCTGTAGTTGATCTCCAGCAGCATAGCCACGTTATTCTGATGGAAGATTAGATGAAAAACATCAGAAAACTACACCTAGCACCAATCTAGGTGCAAATAGTTTTACATGGAAATGTTTCTCACCCTCTTGGCATCGAAGAGCATGTGTCTTCCTTCTACTCTCCACTGCTCCTTCTTCTCTTTCTCAATGCCCTGAGTATAACTAGCCATACACTGATCCTTAACTTCCTGAGCCTTTGCCATTTTATCCTGAAAAGGAAGAGAGCAGAGTTATTGATAAAATAAAATTCCCCAAACATCCCTCAAATAGTCTCTAGGTTAACTGTGCAGAGTGACACATAATTTAGCGTGCATGAGTTAAACACAAAATGTTACAAACCTCATTGAGTTTGTCAGCGAAGGCAGCTACACTAGGCCCAAACTTCTTCACGCCGTAAATGATGACTGCACCAATGGATGCACCAGCAATGGTCTCGTGATTGATTACATAGAGTTCCTTAGACAGCAGGTAAAGGAGCAGACCAGTGCCAAGCATATAAGGCCCTGAAATCAGAAGACAACACCACTGTTACAAATTCACCATACACAATGATCTTCTTGTCACAAATATTCATATGGTGAGGCTGCAAACTGGTTGTTGCTTGAAGGAATACAGCTGCGGCCAGAAGATTACGGAACGTGTTATTTGCAAAATCAACTTAACGTGATACGCAAAATTAAAAGAGTAATTTAGCTAAATATTGAGTGTTTCGTTTTCAGGGTAAAGAGCGGCACTGTGTTCTTTTTGCACACAAACATGATATTTTTGTCTCTGAGAAGCTCAGTTCACATCTTTACAAGGGTTCTGAGAAACTTATTAGGTGTCATCAGTGTTGCCAAGTTCACAGTTTTTCTACAAATATGGGCTACTTTTGATCTCTTTCAGCTGGTTATTCGTTTATTCTGCAGATTAAAAGTTTTGATATATTCTATACCATGATAAAAACTAGGTTAAAGAGTCAACAATGTTTTATCCTAGAATACAAACTAGGATAGCACCACAGCATAATTTAATGTACGGCATTGCATTATAAATATAACTCATTCTTAACCTAAAAAAAATAATAGTCCTCTAAAGAAAAAGGCCTTAATTTAAACTCTGTGGAAAACATATGAATCATCACTGATATCATTATTGCAATATATACCAGACAATATTGTGATAGTTTTAATCCCATCCCTATTAAATAAATCAACTTTTTCTTAGTAAAATATTACAATAGTAAAATTGCATTAAACTTTGTAGCATTTTTTAAAAGCCACGTGAAATGTAAATGTTTAATTTACAGCAATGCTAAACTTCTGCAGATTTATAGATTTTACATTCCTCCACATAAATTATATCTCAAGTCAGAGTTCACCGAACTTCAAGGTTAGCATGCTGCAATGTTCACACGAGCTTGTGTTTCCTGCCTTAGTGACTGAAAGGTGTAGTGCGGCCCTTAAGATTGGAGAAGAAGCTGATAAACCCACCCGTCACACCAGTCTTGGGGTACAACATTGTGAAAAGCTCCTCAGGGAAGATGCCATGACGGACCTTTCCCCCCTTCTCTGGTAGAGGGGGTACTGGTGCAAAACTCTGGGAGGACTGATGAAAGGAGCGAGGGGCCTGGACCAGGCTAAAGAAAAAGAAAACCCATGGTCAGAGGTCTACAGATTTCACTCGGTGTCACTTTCTCAGAGAATGGACCACAAGACTTGAAGATACACATACCAAGCCCCAAAAGACCCGCTGTTTTTCAGGGAATGACCTGCAAGAAATAACCAAGAAAACAGCAAGATGATGTCAGTGCTACACAATGTAAACATTAATAAACATATCAGTCACTTAAATTATAATAACAGGAAGAGCCTGGTAATCTTGTTTTATTAGATACAACTATTTAAACGTTATCAGAAGAATCAATGATTTGACTCAAATGAATGAAATTATCGTGAATGCATGAATAAACTAGCTTTGAAACCTTATGTCTACATGCCATTAACTAAATAACAATTTTTTTTCATCATTTTGCTTCAACCTTATTCTTTATATTGACTTTGGTGCATAAAGCAAATGTATTAAAATGTACGTCCTTGCACACAAAATTTGCAAGCTGTCACTTTCGTCAGGCCAGAAAATAAAGCAAATAAAGTTCAATGTCATACACCCTTTGCGTTGATAAAATATATATTAAAAACATACCACTACACGTGATCCTGTACATTATTAAACACATAATACGTGGTTAGGTCTGAATGTGCAGTTATTAGCTGAAAGCTAATGCTACAACTAAATACAAGGGCACTCGGAAAACACAACAACTTCATCCTCTTTCTCATTCATAAATGAGTGGTTGAGCATAAAAGCTACATTTCATAGCATTCACTAATTTATTAAAACCCGAATATAGATTCATAAGAGTAAAATTATTTCACTATGCATTCATGTGCGGCCGTTTACACCGTGCGGCCTTCAATTTTACCCTTCAACTTCACATTCATCCATAAAACCGTCTACTTATTCCTCACAATCAGTTCAAACGGTTAAAGTAGCTTTCATTTGTTAAAACTACCCACCTGAGACGAGCACCAGCCTCGACAACATGTTTTAACGGGTTAATGTCAAGATCCCCGGCTGAAATGTCTCTGCACCGGGCTCTCTGTGCCCTTCTAGACCAAGGATGAGGAGCTCTCGCTGCTTATATCGCGAGATGTTTTGAAACCAGCGTCTGTCACATCCGGGAAACTCTTAAACTCGACAGCACGTCATCATTTTACCTTTAAATTAAAAATAAGAAGGTCGACACTTGCAAGTTGTTGCAACATGAATATTTGAACATTTATGTATTAATGAATAATGTCAGAAGAGCGCATTCCAATGATGAAGTCGTCAAGAGAAACAGTGTTTATGGACCTTTATGGACGTATAAAAGTCCACCAGTGGAGTTAACGTTGCTTCGCTAATCCTAACAGCAGATGGCGACAGTTGACAAGCATTGACAAATTGTTGCATACTGAACATTTAAGTGATTATAACTAAAATCTGAAATAACTGGCATAATTGCATTAAAAAAATTATAAATAAAAAAAGACAGAGAGAGAGAGAGAAAGAGTTGAGTTAGCGTAACGTAAGTTAGCGCTGTAGCCATTTTTGAAGGATAGAAGTTTTTATCAAGTAGTACCAAAGTCGATGGCACTCACTGCAGAGATGAGCAGAGATGGAGCAAGAGGAGTTGAGCTCCAGCCACTGATCTATTATAGATTATAGATCAGCTCCTTTTAAAAAGTGTCGTCAATTATTAATCATAGATTACAATATGTAAAAATAAAATAAAAATATTATTACAAAGACAAAAATTTAAAGTTTTTGTGTTTTAATTTTAATTTAAAACATGTTCTTAGATTAATATATGTTCTTGGCACACTTTGGGTGTTTTTCAGCCAATGATGAACTTCCGGTGAAAGCGCTATGTGACAATTCTGAATTTCATAAGGTTCCTTTTACAGCATCGGTGATGTAATTACAATACATTCAGTTAAATATACTTAAGCATCCATTTGGTTGTTAAAGTGTAAAAACAGACAGAAGACTGTGTAAACGGTAATTTCCATATTTTAAAGACATAGCACGAAAAAAATAATAGTGCTACTGATATCCTTGTTTGGTCTGATACCCATTTTATATCGTATCTCAGCCTGGCAGTCAAGATTACTGTTTTTTAAAGAAATCAGATCTTAAACGCGGCGATTTGGTATGGGATGACAATTAACTGGAAGCCCTGGAGCTGGCTGACTGAAATTAAAAGTCTGTGTACATATACCCCATTGAGCACGTCAGCGCCACAGCTGAGTATTGTTACTGACCATGTCCATTCCAGCAGGATAACGCACCATGTCATAAAGTGTGAATCATCTCAGGCTGCTTTCTTGAACATGACAATGAGTTCACTGTACTCAAATGGCCTCCACAGTCCCCAGAACTCAATCCAATAGAGTACTTTTGCGATGTGGTGGAATGGGAGATTCACATCATGGATCTGCGACAACCGACAAATCTGCAGCCGACAAATCTGCAGCAACTGCATAATGCTATCACGTCAATATGGACCAAAATCTCTGAGCAATATTTCCAGTACCTTGTTGAATCTACAGTATGCCATGAAGTATTAAGGCAGTTCTGAAGGCAAAAGGCGTCCAACCCGGTACCAGAAAGGTTTACCTAACAAAGTGACCGGTGCTTGTGACTTGCTTCATTTCCAGCACATTGCAGCTATTATGAGTCTTCTGAGATTTTCAAGGAAAGTCCATGAAATCTGCAGGCAAGGACGCACGCAGACCTTTTATCTCAAAAGGGTATGGTGAGTGCAGTTACAGAATGATGTGGTATTCATGACAAACTATTACTAGGTGACATTGTACTATTGGCTGATTGTTGATATAATAGAGAAAACGTAGGCATAATGTGTGCCTAAGTTAAAATACCTAAAGGGTCACGAACAGCTGGATGCCAAGAATGTTAAACTAGAGCATTGCACATCCTCAAATATTTCTGTTCAATAAATACAAGATGTTTCATTCAAAAGTATCAACTTCAGGTTTTCTATGTAAGGGGGAAACATTACAGTCTGTATGTTTATAATTATATACATTTATGTTTTTTTTTTAAATAAACATTTGAAACGTGTGCATACTTTTTATTAATTCATTAATTTTCTTTTCAGCTTAATCCTTTCATTAATCTGGGGTCGCCACAGCAAAATGAACCGCCAACTTATCCAGCATATGTTTTACGCAGCGGATGCCCTTCCAGCTGGAACCCATCTCTGGGAAACATCCATACACTCTCATTCACACTTATACACTACACTCTAAAAAAAAAAGGTTCTTCAGTGGTTCTTCAGTAGTTCTTTACGATATTTGAGGTGCTATTTAGCACTTTTACCGTGTAAAGAACTTCTAAAGCACCATGAAGGTTCTTCAGTGGTTCTTCAGTGGTTCTTTAAGGTGGTCAGGGTGCTATATAGCACTTTTACTGTGTAATGAACCTTTAAAGCAACATAAAGGTTTTTCAGTGGTTCTTTGGGGTGTTTAAAGTGCTATATAGCACTACTACTACTGGTAAGCACTTGTTCTTATAGCTAATTCTCATAACTTTTATGCCGGTTTTATTTGCGGAAAGGGTAAAGTAACATTATGAGCACCTTAAAATATAGGTGCTATATAGCACCATTTGACAAAAGTACTAAATAGCACCTATTTTTTTAAGGTGCTGTATAGCACCAAAAAAGGTTCCCCCCTCGTTACGACCAAAGAACCAGTTTTGGTGCTATTTAGCACCTTTTTTTTTTTTAGAGTGTATGGACAATTTAGCTTACACAATTCACCTGCACCACGTCTTTGGACTGTGGGGGAAACCCACGCGAACGCAGGGAGAACATGCAAACTCCACACAGAAACGCCAACTGACCCAGCCGAGGCTTGAACCAGCGACCTTCTTGCTGTGAGGCACTGCGCCAGCTGCGCCACTGCGTCGCCGCATAATTTTTATTTATAGATAAAATATGTATATAAATACAAAATTAAATAGGTAGTATACATAACAAAACGTTATTCTTGGGAATAAGTGAGCAATGTGCAATAACATTTCGCAGTGGAATAATGTGTTGGGACATTTGTCGTTTCAATCACAGATGCAACTGGATTACCTTCCGTCAGATGCACCTGTCCATATCGGTTTGTCTAAATAAAGCTGCTTGGCGTTTTTTTTTAAATAAAGTTTACCTCGGATAGAAACTGCATGGTATCGTCAAGTATAAACAAGTAGATATCTTGCGCTTTCTCTCAAAGTAAACATTGCGCGGTTAACGCATTCTCCAAATATGGCGGCGTCTCCTAGACATTCAACGCGTTTGTGGCAGCAGATGGCGACATTGTATCATAAAGCAGTAGCTAACAAGAATGCTGATCTGCTGATTCTTTCAAGTTGCTAATATTTAAATATTTGATCATTTTATGATAATAATAAATGTTTGAATCACTCGACTTAACGCATTTCAATAGGACGTCATGCAAAAAAATTAAATTTGTTTTGAGTACTGTATGCACTCAGGGAGCCAGCAGATGACGACATTTTACCATGAATGCAATAAATTCATCAATGTCATTTTCGAGTTTTTTTTTTTAGTATTTTAAGTTTCTATTAAGTTTCTAACAACATTTTAACCCTGGGATCTTTTGTTTGAGATGATAATTAATACCAGTACTCATTTTTTCATAAAGAAACATTGTTTCTTTTTGATTCTTAGATGCAATCTGAATTGGCACAATATTAAAAATGTTCACACTCAACATAGTTTTTCAAATTAATTTATCTTTTTTTTAATAGTTTATCCTGTTTGTATACACATTTCACCTTGCATTTTTATGTTTATTTGACTTATTTTTTTCTATCAGCCAATTGTTTCAGGATTTCACATGCAGACATTATAAATCTTGTTTTGATATTGCACTGAATGTTGATTTTATGTTGTCTTTCTTTTCAGTCCCTCCCCGTCACTATTACTGCAGCTAATGACCTCCCCTCAGTGCTAATCTTAGGGCCCATCCGTGTGTGGCACCAGTTTCAATACGCATGGCTGCTGAGATAGAGGAACTTGTACAAGTTGTGAGGTTCATCTTACTTCCTGTTAAGCAAGCAAGGCAAAAAGAAATAGACCGCCCTTTGTTGAATGAACTAGTTTTCAAGTGCCATGTCAGCTTCAAAGCGTTCAGACTCTGCTTTCACAATTATTTTGACTCCAGCGACTCCTCTAAGAACAGGTACTTTTCTATTAAAGACACAACTAAGCTAAATTTTATAGTTAATCTTGTACTTGGATTATGTAGTGGTTTATCTGTTTGAATGTATGTTTGTTATTGAGCTCCACTGTATTTAGTTCCACCTTGTTAACATTTTAAAACTATTTTAAAGATTACTTAAAGGTTACTAAAAAATGGAAAAGCTGATTGAAGAGTAGTTTGGATTTTCAGTACATCTTGTGTCTAAAATTGTTGTAAAACTGTACATTGAGCATTGCAAACTATCACTTTGTCTTAAAGACATTTTCCAATGATTATAAAACTATTACATGCATATTGAAGAAAACGTTTGCATTTAAACGATTCACCGATGGTTCCAACTTTTTGTTTCAGTTACATGTAGCTGTAGCCAGTTTTGAAACAATATGACAACAGAAGTGAATGACTGGCCGTACTTCATCTTACAGTATGTTGAATTTAGAGTTTCAAATGTTATGTATATGTTTTAGAGGACTAATGATATAGTACAAATTAAGGATTGATTTAAAGTATGTTGTTTTCAATCACAGGAAACTGCCATTGCAAGAAGCATCCATTTACATCATAAGGTGACATTCCAGTGCCTGCCTTAAAATATCACACTTTTTTCAACTTGTCAGAAAAAATGGAAGATGGAACAAATAGTCATGAAAACATAAGGTCACCAACTGCAAATTACGAGTATAAAGTAGAGCAACGTGCCGTGAAGCACAGAGAAATCAGCCATCGGAATAACACAACATCTTGTCGCAGTCCCACCAGAGATCTGGACACCAGGCAGATGAAAAATGAACTGCATCGCAAAAGACAGTTTGAGTTCTTTAAAAGAAGACCTATGGACCATGGCACATACTCACTGTTATCTCCAGTGCCAAGGCGCAGATACCCAAGGGAAACCCTACATGCAACACAGCATATGACGCACACCTTAACGTCAATCAGACGGCCCGTGATAACAAGTCATAATGTAAAGCTCCAGAGAGATGGCATAACCTTGGAAAAGCAGGTACAGAGTTACTATTAACCAGTTCATTGTCCTGTTACTGATTGCTGAACAGATTTTGTAGTTTACGCTCAGATTTTCTGGGTTCCACATTTTGGGTTCCACAACAAACCTTATACTTTATAGAATAGTTTCTTACACTCCAAAAATGCTCAATCAGCCCAAATTTGGTTATATGAATAAACCCAACCATTGCATTAAATTTGGGTTATAAATTGAATTAAAACATGTAACCCAGCAGTTGAGCTGGTCCATATTTTACAAGCATTTTGGGCTGAAACAACCCTGCAGTCTTATTGTTTTTAGTTTAATTTTACTGAATAATTAAATTTCTCTCCTTAAAGAACCTTTTGTTGAATGGAAAGGTTACATTAAAGGCTCTTTATGGAACCATTAGTGACTATTTATAACAGGAATCTATTTTTTTAAGACAGTGGCTGATGTGACTCAAACAATACTCAACAATAATGCTCATTTTGAGCTGTGAATTGAAGTAAATGTGATTATTAATGTGATGGTCCTCTGTCTGAGACATTCTGCTACATGCAATGTCAACTAGTAGACATTAGTAGACTGTTTACTTAATATTTGCTGACACTTTATTTAAATGGTCTCCGAAGTGCCATTCTACTATCTGCTATCTTTGCACACACATGCCAACTTATTCTCCCAGCCCTTACTCTAACTTAACTGTCTAATAATACTCTAATGATCAAAACTAAATAATGATCATCCAAACGCAGTGTAACTGAAAAGGTAATATATTCCTTGCAACCGCATATTAACACTGAAATCAAATGTCTAAATTCTAAAGGTCTCCACATCTTCAATGAATGAGGTAAATGAGCTGAAATCCGATGTATGGGAAATTCCAAGCCTCAGTTCTATTCAGCTTCGGGGGAAAGTGAAAAAGGAGCGAGGTTAGTGGAATTTATAATCAATGACCACAATCAGGCCAGAACATTGCTCTAATTAAAGCAGATACTTGCATCCAATTCTATTGATTCTAACAAGACATTGAAAACACATGTTTTGCACAAAAAAACATTCAAAAGTGTTTTGTAATGTGTGGCAGGACGTGCCTTAATATATATTAGTTATATTAATAACATAATTTTGTGTTTACAGTTCTCCTAAAAGACATTACTCAGCTCTCAAACACCCAGAAGACATTACAGACGGCCAGCATTCAGACTGAGTGAGTTGCTTTCATATTGCTCTTTCTGCTCAAAGTTTTACAGACCATGTGCCCTTGGGCTTTAATATGTCCAAATCTTAAATTCAACCATATTGCATCAGCTTTATAAATATTAATACTGTATTATGCACTCTCTTCTTTCAGGTCTGGATTTGTTACTGTCAAAGAAGCGGTAAGGAATATTCTGCTTGTTAAAAATGACATACGTCAGAGACATACGTGCACACTCCGGTATTTTATTTATCAGTACAGCAATTCATATGTTTGTTTCTTTTTTGTTCAGGATGTTAACCAGTTGACTGACTACTTAGAGGTATGGCAAACGATAACCATCAGCATTTATATTTTAAAACCAACTCTTCATGACTTTGAAAAAAGTTACTGATTTTATGAAATCTGACATCTCCATGCAGGAGGCCTTACAAAGAGAAGAGGCTCTTAAAAAGAAGCTCTCCAATCTCCAGAAGAGTGCCGCTACATTACTGCACTCTACAGAGCTCCTCTGGAAGGTATATCAATAAACTACTTTCTGCTGAAGCCCAGCAGCATCATTCGGGGACACACAAACACCTGCCTATAATCTAACATCAATAATCTAACACAATGAGCATGTGAAATCAGGCTGAAAAACATGATCAGCTACTTGTGGAGTTGAGAGTAGCTTGAGTGTTTTTAAAATGTTCTGCTATTATTGGTCAGTTTTCATTTACTTATGCAATGTTGTCGTTCTGCACTGTGCTGTCTCCAGCAGTGGCTGTGTTTCCTGGTTTGATCACATCAGTATTGTAGAGACCGTTTGGGGGATGGTCATGTGGTTGACAGCATCCGGCTCCTTATGGCTTGTTCTGAAAAATAGAAATGTTTTTTTTTTCTCTGTCACAAATGAAATGTAGAGAGGTGTAGGTGTCGGAGAGAAGTGTGATTATATTGCAGAGATGCTTCAAACTCACCCACACTTAAACTGTTACATTGTTCCATATTGAACACATGGAGGACACTTATATCTCCCAAGAGAGTATAAACAAAGCCCCTTTAAGTACTCTATAGTCTTTGCTATGTAGCAAACAATATAGAATTGTAGAGACAATTCATATTTTGCTTTTAACAAAATTTGAGGATGCCAGTGATGACACAGGATGCAGTATCAGAAACTCTGCATGTACCGAAAACTCTTGTTCAGTGGTTGTCTCACTAGTGCACACACATTTCCTTTTCCTCCCACAGACACGCTGTGATGAGGACGTGTTGAAGAGTAAGATCAAAGCTCTGGAGGCTCAGCTGCAGGTTTGCATCAAGGTAAAATGGCAACGCTGCATTTCTGCAGCAGCTTACAATGGTTAAACTCAAAACAAATATAAATGGCTTATCTTTTACCATCAAAGAATTTTAACTAAGATGATGAAACTGAAGTTGATTATAATATTTTTATGCATTTGAAAAATTTGTGTGATAAAATGACTAAAGTTGTAAAATTGGTTGTAAAAACTTCAGGCCCTTCATAAAGACAGAAGTAAAATTAAATGGTGCAATGTGTCTTTCTACAGAAGGTTCCTCAGGATGGAGTGAAAAGGATAGTGCTGAAGATGGAAAAACAGAGGGAGGAGTATGAAAAGAAGGCTCTGAAAGCTATTCATAAGGCAGAGAATGAAAAGGCTGAAGCTCAGAGCAGGTCGGAGTACCTCCAGGTAACAGCCAAACGCAGAGGTCAAAATGTTTTAATATTGAATACAGGTGTGCAATATTTATTGCCAATAATAACATCATAAGCAAAGAGGCCATAAGATTTCCACTTCCCAAAACCTTTTTATTCAATGTTCCACACTGGTGGAATGATCCTCCCATTCCCACAAGCACTGTAGATTCACTTGTATCCCTCAAACGACAATTAAAAACCCATCTCTTTTAAGAGATGCACCTTAACCAGGGTGAATAAAACCAAGACCACATGTAGAAGCACTTCCTGACACTTTAATTCAAGCCATGAACGGAAAAAAACACCTCTCTGTATGGGGTTTTGTTTTTTATATCTATCAGATATGATTTAGTTAAGTAATTTCACACCAACAAAAAAGAAGGTATTATTGAGTTAGAGACAGTATTAGCTGTGTATTTCCTGTGTTACCAACAAAATAGCTATGGACATATGTACGAGTCACTGTGGTGTTTTGTTCCAGGATTAATCAGTTGAATAAACCAAGAAAGTGAATAATAATTTTTTTTTTGTCTGCACCCAGAATCACATATTTACCTAGTATATTGTTGCCAAAAATCAGTATGGCAGAAGATTTATGTCTGGATTCACATAAAGCAATAAGCAAAATGTAGTAAATTCTGTATTCACCTTATTCTGCAATGTGGAAGTAAACTCAGCAATAGGAGTTCCGATTCATTTGCCTATTGAGGAAATGACTAGGAATAACAAACAGCAGGAAATGGTAAACCTACTTCCTTAACAAACAAAAGTGTTTATGATTATACATAAAAATAATACAATAAGAAAAGCAGCAGAACGGAGCAGTTTTTATGACTAGAAATCAGTGGAAGTGAATGAGACCAATTAGAAGTCTGAAGCCAATAAGGTTCCAATGGCTGTATCCACTTGTATGTGAAAAAAAGTTCAACACAATGGAAATGTTTTATGACATTAAGGCCAAGGCAGAAGATTTATGCAATAGTAGTGAAGCAATGCAGCTAATGCTGGTCATAGGCATACTATACAAAATAAAGAATTTAAGCCAGCAGCTAGCTCTCTGCAACTCTCACATGCCCACTGAAGCTGGTACCTGGATGGGAGACCACATGGGAAAGCTAGGTTGCTTCCGTAAGTGGTGTTAGTAAGGCCAACAGGGCACTTAACCTGCGGTCTGTGTAGGTCCTAACACCCCAGTATAGTGAAGGGGACTCTATACTGCTCAATGAGTGCCATCTTTTGGATGAGGCGTTAAACCGTGGTCCCGGTTTCTGGCACTCTGCAGAAGATGGTCAATACATACTATTTAGCAGGGAAGACTGCGATTTCGGATGGGCCTATCGGTGGCCTTAGTGTCAGATTTATCCATAACATGCCTAAACCAGCCAAGGAACCAGCAATACAAAACAGCAGATTGTCAATATAGCACACCTACATAAAATATATGACACAAAAAAGGCTCCCTAATTTGGGAATTCCTAGCTGTAATCCTCTTGTGATTCCCACTGTTTCCTCCTCTCCTCCAGGGGACGCTGCAGTCGTCGCAGTCAGAGTCTCAGCACTGGCAGAGGTTGTGTGAGGAGCTGAGAGAGAGCTCCAGTCAGATGAAGAAGAGACAAGAGGAGAGCACTGATCAAATGCTGCAGCTGCAGGGACACTTAGAGGTACAGCAAAACCACTGTAACAAACCATGATGACTGACTAAAAGTCTTGAGTGGCACAAAGCACATCAAAGAAGCTGACAAACCACAAGACAGAATGTGGTCAACCTGCTTTCAGCACAGCCGATCAGAAAATCCAACAATGTATCATAATATACTTTTGTCAACATAAAAATTTGGTTATTAAAACAGGCAGACATTATCCCAATAGGCACCTTGATGTCAAAACAACATCAAAATAGCATTGAGACGTTAACTTGTCAAAAATGCTTATCCTATCGATTTGACATCCACAACATGATGGTCTTTTGACCACCAAAAGAACAACACAAAATGTAATATAAGAACATTTGAATTAATCTCAAAGCTCTGAAGTCGGTCATCTAACGTTGGTGTCAAAAACATGTTGAAAATAGATTTTTTAAGCCAATATTAGATGTCAATTTGATGTTGTTTTGACGATCAAATCGATTTGTATTTGTGGCATTTTTTTTTTACCTGATATTGACGTCAAGGTGCCTGCTGGGATTTATGTCAGTGACTGAATGCATTGATATTTTTTCATTTATTGTTGCGTAAACGTTTGTGCAGCGTTCTGTGAGCCAGGAGGAGATGCTGAGAAAACAGACCGAGTCTCTTGAGCAGGAGCGGGTAGAGCTTCATTCCTGCATCTCTGAGCTGCAGGAGGAAAACCTCACCCTGAGAGAATATCTACAGGAGCTCACAGGTTCACCTCACATCCACGCAGATCTTTCATTTCATGTACAGTAGCTTCATATATGTCTTTATATGCGTGTATCTCTCTCTCTTTCCCACACACTTAAAGGAAACAACCATGAGTGCTGGAACAGTAGCACAGAAACATATGAAGAAGTTTCAGTATTGGACCAGCTTCTGCGAACAGATAACAGCCCAGCCAGACATCTGAGAGATGCAGAACACAGACTCAGAGCCAAAGAAAAAGAGGTAAAGATCTGCCAGAGAGGCCACTGAAATAGGTGGCCACTAATAAGCATCTACAGCTGTGTAAAAAAATAATAAAATTGGGAAGCTCTAACTTCCGTACATTCTGCTCTCTACCCTAGACCACAAAACCAGTCTGGGATATTTTTGGCTATTGTAATATCATATGGGTCACACAAAATGAGCTTCAAAATGATTTTTTTTTTTTTTTGGTTGTTTATGTCAAAAATCATTAGTTTATTAAATAAAGATCATGTTCAGTGAAGATATTTAGTAAATTTCCTACTGTAAATATATCAAAACCCCATGTTTGATTAGTAATATATGCATTGCTATAGCTTAATCTAGGCAACTTTAAAGGTGGTTTTCTCAATATTTAGATAAAAATAAATAAATAGCTGTTTCTTAGTCAAATGTTGTCCTATGAAAATGAATCATACGTAAATGGAAAACTTCTTTATCAAGCCTCAGATTATAGATGCACACATACACACTTGTAAAGCTGTCTTTATAGGGAATTCTCATAGAAGTAATGATTTTTATACTGTACAAAGTGTTTATTCTATCCCACTAGCCCAATCCTAACCACAAACTCAAGCTTCACAGGAAACAATATACATTTTTACAATTTCAAAATAATTCATTCTGTGTGGTTTATGAATTGTTATTCCTCATGGGGACCAAAGAAATGTCTCCACAAGGCCAACGTGTTTTACTGTTATCGCTATACTTGTGGAGACATTTGGTCCCCACAATGTGAGAAATACAAGGTACACAAACACAACCTTTTAGTTTAGTTGATATTTTAAAATATTTAACTTATTTTGACAGTGTGCAATAAGCTTATTAAATGTCTGCAGTAATATTTCTTACTGATAAGGGCTGGCTAGAATAATGAATAATGTAGTTCAGCACTTTTTTTCTTTTCAGAACGTTTGAAGTTAAACTGAAAATAATGAAATTCTTTCTGGAGTCATTTTATTTTAATAGAGTAAATTTATCACAGGATCTGTACTTTTACCTGACTATATGTATTCTCTGTGCTTTGTTT
Source organism: Danio albolineatus (assembly GCA_903798035.1). NCBI lineage: Eukaryota > Metazoa > Chordata > Actinopteri > Cypriniformes > Danionidae > Danio > Danio albolineatus. Next base: position 4,934,132 of record CAIGQQ010026963.1, read on the forward strand.
ACATGTTACTTTTATTACATTTTAACTGGAAAAAGTCACTTAATTTTTTTCCCCATGAAGATAATAGATTAAATGTATGTAAGAAACATTTTTCAGATATTTAAATAATCTAAAAAGTGCCAAAATATTGTTATTCTACGTTTGGTGACTGTTAAGTTGTAGCATAGTAATTTAATTTAAATAATAATTTAAGATGGAGGAAAACTCCTCTTAAACTCTTCTTACTCTGCCCTTCTGGCTCTCTGTTAGTCAGTCAGCCTTTATGTAAACTAAAGACTATGGGAGAAAGAGCTTTCTCATTCAAAGCCCTCAAATTATGAAATGGTCTTCCTCTTAATATCTGAAATGCACCAACTTTGGATCACTTCAAAAGATCGATTGAGACACATTTATTTAAGCTTGCTTTTAATTGATGGCTTGTTTTGTACTGTTATTATTTTGTACTTTTGAAAAAAGATTTCATATGTTTAATATTTTCTTTTGTAGCGCATTTATTTTTAGAAAAAGTGGCTTACAAATAAAATGCGTTATTATTATTATTTCTATTATTAAAACACATGTTAAATACATGTTAAATAGGAATCAAATAAAATACATATTCGTTCAAAAACATACTGTTGTAAAAATCATTGGCTTTCTTTGAGAAACATTATTATAAGATGTCGTATAAGCAGTGGTCATTTGTTGGCAGTGTATGGAGCTGCAGGCGGATTTTGAGGCTTTGGAGCAGGAGTGTTACAGCTATCAATCCAGACTGACCCAATGTAGAGAAGAAATGAACACAATGACCGCACGCCAAAAGAAGAGCAGGGTGAGACTCTATATAACTACATACAACTATCACTTTAGTCTGCTTTCTTGTTTTTCAATTATATTGTTGCATGTCTCGTATTCAAGCTGAACTAGTACTACATCATACTCAACATTCGCCACACTTAATCTCTTTTTCGATTGGTTTCTCAATGCCATCAATAATTTTCCCCTTCATTTATCTCCCTGAACAGAGTGGATGTTGTAGGTCGTGGCTGTGTATGTTTATGTTCTTACTGGTCCTGATGGCGATGGTGTTGGCGGTGCTGTGGTTTTATCATCCGCCCGTCAGAGAGCAGCTTCGCCATCTTTACTCGGAGCTGAAGGAGCGTTTGGAGGACTACCTCATACTGACAGCATCAGCTCGCAACAGATTCTGCTTTAGACCTGTGTGACAACAGCAAAATCAAGAGGCTAATAGAGATTTCTTGTGCATATTTATATTTTATTATCATTATTTTATGTTTCTAATTGATTTTGTACAAGTATTTTTTCAAGTCAAGACACATTTTTTTAAATTACCTAAATTACTTCTTTGTATTAGTAGCCAAGTATTAGTATTAATGGAAGTTCATTTCAGCCACAGGGTAAAAAAAAAAAAAAA
>CAIGQQ010026963.1:4965545-5013776 GCA_903798035.1 Danio albolineatus
TTTTTTTTTTTTTGAGCTACAGCACATTTAGCAATTCAGTATGGCATCTGGTTCTGTGCCAGAGAATCACAAACTACCCTAAGCTTAGTTTTTAAATTCAGCATTAAAGTAAGAATAAGAAACCTATGTAGAGCAAGTACTGTAAGTGTGTGCATATGCAGGTGAACGCAAGAACTGAATATACTGTTGAATAGTGAAAATAGTGTGTGCATCTCATTTTTTTTTCCCCTGTGTATGTGTGTATCAACACAGTCTGACCTTCAGAGTTCTGGCGAGAAGCTCCATCTTTCATTTTGAAAGCGTGTTTGGCTTTGTTGCGGTCCGTGAAGCTCAGGCTCTTGGTCACTTTGCTGGGACTCTCTTTGACTCCATCGGTTCTGGCTTCTTTTCCCCCGGTGCTCTTAGAGGGACTGCCTTTCTCTTTTACGCTGGGCTTACGACTGCGCAGCAGACACAACCAAGAGCAGAAGACAAACAAAAACAGCAAACGGAACAACTAAATCATCCTGAGACCACCTTAATTCATTCTTTTCAATGAGTGATAGAAACAATACCTGAAACCATTCAGTGCTAGAGACAGAACGACAATACACTTTCTTTTGCCTAAATATTTGTTTATTCCACTATCTATTTTCAAAAATGTTTAACTGTCATTGCCATTTGTTTGCATTTTAATATTAAGTACAAAGATTATGCTATAATCAGGTGAAAACATTCATTAAAAATATCTAATTGACAATTACTTAATCATTTGCTTGTTTGCCAATAGCAATAGATAATAAATAATAATAATATTCAGTTATACTAATGACCATGCAGTACACTGTATAAAGAACAGATAGAAGTGTTATTTTTTATACTTCATTAGATTTCTGACTGTGATGAATTAAAAGTAAAATCTATGATTTGTACTTATCAAGTAATAAAATCTAAAATATTTCTTTATCATTTACAATTTTGTTTTAAGAATGAAATGTAATTTTTTTGTGTTTTTTTAGTTTTTAAATAAAACAATAGAATAAAATTGTTCTAATAGTGTAAAAATTCTTCATAATATATATTCTATAGCATGATAGCATGTTTAGTGTTCTTTATTTTTAATTATTCTTTTTGTTCTTAAATGAACAACATACAGCTACATACAGTGCTCAGCATATATGAGTAGGGAAGAGTGAGGCACCAAGTAACACTTTTTGGTTTGGGCCAAATAATGAACAAATTAATGGGGTTAGACAAACCTTTTTTTTTTACCAACAACACAAGCCTCTTCTACAAACGAGCACTGGTTGTATGATCTATGGTTTCTGTGCAGTATTGCCAAAAGTGCCAAGAGTAAAAATGTTACTGTTTACCCCACCTGCGGGGCAAGTTGTAACAGTCAGAGGGATAGTTGTAACACATGCTTAAAAAAGGAGATTTCTCACAAATAATTTAAATCCAGTTTACTTTAAATAATATTTAATATTTAAATAAATATATATTTCCTCGGTATATGGCTCATTTAATTCTACACAGTACTGTATATTTGTTTATTTATTTATTTTTTGGATAAACACATTTGGATTTATTTGTATTACAGTATTATCGATTATTATACAATGAATTTATTTGCATTATTAGCAAAACAATTGTTTTTTTTTGTGAAAAAATATATTCTATTAAAAAAAAAAACTTATATAAAAAGTTCTCAACATTACACTCTATATTCAAACATTATTTTGTTAGTTTAATTGGTGTCCAGCAGTGTGTGGCTTTTTTGTAACACCCTGTTACAACTGACCCCTGCTGTGTAGTGTTTTTCTCAAAACTGTCTAGCAGTCACTGTTTTTTTTTTTTTACATTTTTCAAAATGGTTTCATCTTTTAGCCTAGAAGACAATAATCACAACAAAATCAAATTTCACCTACATACTTTATTACTTTAAATTTAAAAAAATATCAACTACAGTATAATAAAAAATACTGACACTGTGGTGAAAACCTTGGAAGCATGCCATGGTTAACCCTGAGCAAATACCTTAAAACTCTGTGTTACATTTTACCCATGTTACTTTGTGCCCCACGCTCCCCTACAATCCCTCACAAATCTATCTTTTACATTCATGTTTTTAATAGGAAGCTATACAATCTTATATTTGTGCATATACATTGGATTAGTCATTGGATCAGCCAAATCTAGAGCTTATCTAACAAAAAAACTTACAAGAATGGTCCAAAAACTAGTACACCCAAATTTAAATGCTATACAAAAATTTTAAATACAAATGCAAAAAAGAGGAAAAATCAAGAGAAGCAAAAAATTTTTTTTTTTTAATTTGTAGGTTGTAATTTTTTCTGCAATATTTTTCTTGAATTTAATTGTATCATCTTTCAATTTCCAAATATGTTAGGTGACTAAAATATCATTTTAATAAATATATCTGTTTAACAAATCTGTTTTGTTTAAACGCACCAAAATACATTGCCTATATTCACTGAGAAATGGATAACAATTTTCATTTTCTATATAGGGTGTCTCAAATATGCCGAGCACTGTATTTACTGATAAGAAAACATTTATATAAAATGATCAGTCAAAGCCATCATAATAAAAAAAAAATGTACTTGCATAAATTCTGCAAGTAATTCTACTTTTCATTGAAACACATCTAAAAAACCTTACTAAACACATAAAATGTCATTTCTGCATTCCTTTTTAAATAAAGTTCAAACTTACATGGGCAAAGACATGAATAATGGTGCTTCTCAGTCATGCAATGCAATCCGCAACTTCTGGATGCAACAGCAGACCCACATGCTGCCACAGCGGACACTTTTCAACAACAAAACAATGAAACACATGCATGTAGACGGGCATGCTGAAAAAGCAGTTACATTGCACACAAAAAGAATTGATGAAACCCAATAAAACACAAGGCAGCTTGCACAGAAAAATGAGCTCATGGTATTGAGGTAAACAAAAAAGTAAATGCTAAACTGGGGGAAGTTGATCCGCAAGCAAAACTCCTCGCAAAGCTAAACAAATGTCTGCTTCTTTGATTTCAACAAGACAACTTTTTTTTTAAAGATGCAAGAAAGCAGAACATTTCTCAACCCACCAGAGCCGGCGGGAGATTAAAATACTTCAACACCTATACCAATGTGCACTATAACGTACGTCTTTTCACAAATGTTGAAATATTTCACTTCAGCTGATGATGGTACACGCTGAGGGAATACATTTATAAATAATAAAATCAAAATTAGGGAGGAAAGAGACAAATTAAAATGCTGGAGAGAGAAAGAGAGATCTGGGCGTGCAGACATTAGTATCTGTGTGCAACGGTACCTATTGGTTCTTGGGCAGCACCCACACAGAGTGTCTTTGTGTGAAATCTCACTACTGCGAGTGTGGTTGGAGTGGGTCATGAGAGAGAAAAGATTATACAAGCAGTGGTCAAAAATGTTCAAGTGTGGGACCGAAAATGAGAGGTACTCCCCTTTAAAACCCCCAAAGACAGATGATAGGGTTTGAGGTAGATGGTTTTAACACTGAATGAAATGAAGGAATGTGTTTGTTTTATGAGGTTGCATTTGATTTATACAGGATCAGCAGGTCTTTTTACAGGGTAGATCTTGAGGAAATACATTTCAAGTGTGACTGTGCACATTTCTGAACTGCACCGATTGTTTTGAGCCGGTGTGTTATCGATTCACTAAGCTCCCTGTAAACAGCGCTTGGAAATGCCGTGGTATAAAGTGCAACCAGGTTGTCTTTGAATAAAACATATGATTTCAAATGACTTCAGCACTAGAGGCCGTTTTCTCATTTGAAGGATGTGATGAAGGTGCTCTGAAACTATGATTGTCAAGAAAGGGTGTTTGAATGGGTTTTTGATTTGGGTATAGTCAAATATTGATGACAACAAACCTCGGAGTGACATCTATCTGAGAGTCCTTCCTTTAAAAAAGAGAGAAAAACATGATGTTGAGTGAGAAGGGCATGGGATTTAAGCTTGAAACACCATATCGCAAATACAGTGGAGGCCAAAAGCAGTGAGAGCACCTAGTGAAATGGCACGATTTCACCATCCAGTAAGATTCATTAACAATTCTCCCAGTCAGGAATCTTGGGCTAATTTCTGAAGACCGACTGACCTTCGGTGACTGCACTGCAAAGACTCTTCCCAATGGAGCATGATGCAAGAGCCCTTGTCATTTCTAGGCTGGAAAATGAGCATCACCCCATGGTACCATCACAGACAGACAAAATGGTTTTCCTGAAGCTGCTGTTTCCTGCTGATTGAATGATCTACCCAGTCCCATCTGGCATGCCCAATCCATAGCAATATTCAAGAGAGACAGCACAAAACTCGTGACTACACGTTATTCAATAAAGTCACCTATTGTTTGCTTTTACTTTCCTTCATTCCTCCCTGTTCTGGCTTGTCTCTTTTTGATGAATCATTTGTATTTCTCAATTGTAAGTCACTTTGGATGAGAGCATCAGCTAAATGAATAAACGTAAACATAAATGTAGGGATGTAATGATGATCCGTGAACCTGTTAAAAAATGATTCAAATATGAGATGATGCAATTTAGATGCCAAAAAAACAGACATGGGAGTTTATATGATTAAATGTTTGAGGGGAACTGTTCATCTTGCCTCTGAACGGTAAACGATATGAAGGAAACAGCAGATGAGCTGAGAGAGATATCGCTGCTGTTCATAAGGGCACCTGCTGGTAGAGATTGAATCTGAATCTCTTTCAGCTCGTATGCGGTTTCCTTCATATTGTTTACAGCAGGGAAAATAAGTATTGAACACGTCACCATTTTTCTCAGAAAACCGTTGCCGTTGACTTGAAATTTTCTGGATGTTGGTAACAACCAAAGAAATCCATATACTGTATGCAAAGAAAACAAATCTAATTAGGTTACAAATTAAGTTATGCGTAATAAAATGAAATTACGAAGGGAAAAAGTATTAAACACATGAAGAAAGGGGGGTGTTGAAAGGCAGTGAAAGCCCTGACAGCAGCTGAAATCTCTCAGTAGTTATTCAGCAACCCTCTGCCCTTTGTCATTGTAAATTGTATGACATCTACATTACTGGGACGATGTAGATGAAACCAGGGTGGACATTTCAGCAAGACAATGATCCAAAACATAGCCAGGGAAACTCTCAAATACTTGAGAGTGTAGAATGGCCCAGCCAATCACGAATTTGAATCCAATAGAAAATACAAAATAAAGATCACATTTGATGGACGAGACCCACAGAATTCATCAGGATTTTTACACTCTGTTGAAGTCTGTGAAAAACTCACACCTGAGCAATTCATGTGACTTTATTCTCCATATGAGAGGCTTCTTTAAGCTGCTATGACCATCACACAATACGTTTCAGTAATTCAGTACTTTCTCCTTGTGTCATTTCATTATTACACATAACTAATTTTTCAAATATTTTTTTTGTTTTATCTATATGTTTGTATGATGTGACGAGTTCAATACTTATTTTCCCCGCTGTATGTAGTAAAACCTGCATGTATTCTGAATCTTTGGATGAACATTATTAAAATGCAACGTGCAGACAAAGCCTTCAGGTCAAAAGATTTATTTTGTTTGTGTAACTTATTTGATTTGTTTTTTTTTTCAATGTTCATATATTTAAATTTTACAAAGAAAAGTGGAACAATGGTCTAAAAAAAGCCATCATTTACTTTATGCCATCACTCCAATTTTGTATTTTTTTCCCTTTTTTTTTTTTTTTTAGAAAATCATGAAATCAAAATTGTGAATCGAATCATGAGTTCATGAAAGTGATTCTTTCAATCCCCATGTACTGTAATAGTACTACTTTTCCCCCTACTTTACTAATATATTCATTTCTTTACAAATGAGTAACTCTGTGTATTTGTAAAAAATATGATGATTATATTTATTCATTCATTCATTTTCCTTCGGCTAAGTCTCTTATTCGGAGGTTGCCATAGCGGAATAGACTAACTATACCAGCATTTATTTTACACAGCGGATGCCTTTACAGCCGCAACCCAGAATGGGGAAACACATACACTTTCAACCACAGACACACACATACACTATGGCCAATTTAGTTTATTCAATTTATCTATACTGCATATCTTTGGACTGTGGAGGAAACCGGAGCACCTAAAGGGAAACCCACACAAACACAGGGAGAACATGCAAACTCCACACAGAAATGCCAACTGGCCCAGCTGGGACTCAAACCAGTGACCTTCTTTCTGTGAGGTGACAGTGCTAACCACTGAGCCACCGTAAGTTTACTATTTTAAATTACTATTTGTTACTGCACTCAATTTTTTTTTCTTTTCTTTTTTTTTTTTGCTGTTTGTTCAAACTACTTGAATAAAACGAGGTGAAACAACACAATTATTGAGTTTTCCTGGCAACTTAATTGTTTTATTTTCAATCAACTCAAAATTGTAAAAACCATCACATTAACTTAATCAATTTGCTTTGGGAAGACATGAAGGAATTGCATGGAACCCTATTTCTACAGTGTGTACTGACTGACTACTTTTTTCAACAAAGTTTTACAAATTCTAAAATGTGTGATTTTATCTTCTGTCTGTTCTGTCTATAAACATCTATATTTTTAACAGCGAGGTCTTAAATTTGTAACTCTTATGGTCATACGACAGATATGCTGAACATAGTACAGTGTTACTTGTACATATTTAAATGATATAACCAACCTGAAAGCAGACTTTCCCTTCAGACTTCTTAAAATGTCCAGCTGATTTACAGGAGGAATAAGTCTATAGGAAAAGGGAGGACGGGGAACAGACTTTTAAATGACTACAGTACCAACAGCATATCAAACTGCCATAAACTGCTGAGAAGAGTGTTTCTGCTCAATAAAATATAATGGAAAAAATATTCCAAACTCTACTGAGAATTGCAGTAATTGAGAGAAAAATAGCATGCTAAAAAACTATTTCATTAAAACTTCTACAGTCACAATGGCCTTCAGGATGATTGACTACCTGTACATTGGGACTGACACTGTCTGTGCATAAAAGTCCCATGTGGAAAAAAGGTCTGTTCGTGATAGGTTTGTGGCATGAAACCTCCAAGCAGCCTGATGGGGAAGAAAAAGTGGGTGAAATTAACTTTCATGACCTTCACAGTGATGAATAATTAAGTATATGGTGTAATTAACATTTTAGTCATATAATTCTAGGGCCCAGCTAACACCTGGTATTAAAATACTTTTGTTGGATTATTTTTCAGATTCATGTTTACATCTGGTGTTTAAAAATTATCTCTTTTTACAGCGTTCCTGATTTCTTTGAGGTGAGTGAACGTATTGTAAGAAATGAGTCTGCCTCGACCCAACTTCCACTCTAAATTGTGTGTTGATGCTCATTTCCCAAAAGGCCTGAATTGTGATAGAGAAGATATGTCAACAGTTTGTTGTCTCTGCATTTGAGATGATTTACATCTTGAGCAAATAGTACCAATTGTAGAATGGGGATGGGTGTGAGAGACAGAGAACCATCTCATACAACTGGGTGTCGAAACTGCATTAACATACAGAGCACAGCTGGGACAACAGCCAAGGAGCAACTTCATTTACATCTAAAGGCAGTACATTAAAGCTGTATAAAAGGTTTGAGTGTAGGAATGTTCAGGGTTTAATCTGACTCCACTGAATCTACAGTACTTTGCACTTTGAGACTAGTATGCTGAATAAACATCTTCATTGTGATCTTCTACGTCCCTGTCATTTGTTCTTACAGTATTTTTCAGATATTTTTTGCCAAGTGTTGGGAAATAACCTTGCACAGTCAGTGGTGGAAAGAGTACTAAACAATCATACTCAGGTAAAAGTACGATTACTTACCCAAAACAGTAGTGGAAGTAGAGCAAAGTATCTGTTGTAAATATTACTCAAAGTATGAGTAAAAAGTAGCCCTTTTAATAGTACTCAAGAGTAGTGAGTACTGAGTATTACGCTGAGAAAAGCTGATGCATTTACATGTAATTTGTGCATGTGTGTAACGTAACATTCTGTAGTGCATTTAGTGACTGTTTAAGGCCGTTTCAGTCATCATCCAGTAAACATCCGTCATTTTCCCATCACTAACATGCATCTAAACAGTCTCAGGGTCATTGCATGTGAAGATTTTGGGTATCTTCTTGGACAGCTTCCAGATGGTTTGCTGCATTTCTAAAGCATTCATGTCTTGAGGTTGACATGTCATGTCTGATTGACTTTCTATATGTGATTTGATTGGACAGGAATCACAGGACTGATTTTTCTACTCATCCAATCACCATAGATAAGAAAAAACTAAGTAGTGACTGCAGGTTGAAGAAAAGTAGTAGAGTAAAAGTAGAGATGCAGCTCTATAAAATGTCCTCAAGGGAAAGTAAAAGTACACATTTATAAAACTACTTAGCAAATTCCTAAGAAAAGCTACTCAATTATAGTAATTTGAGTATTTGTAATTAGTTACTTTACACCACTGTGCACAGTTTACATATGAACGTGAAAGTAGACAATGAAAAATAATGTGTAGAGCAGTAGCTTTTGTTGCTTCTCAAACATCCACAAAACTACACAGAATGCTGTGAGTTCATGTTCAAATTAAGACTTTTTAAAGAACATTGCGCTTTTTACATTTGCGCTGCAATGACACATAACAGTTTTTAAGAATTAGGTAAGGACGCAGAGAGTAGGTGGTCTTTTGTGGCTGCTTAAGTGCATTATACTATGTTTTAGACCCCGTTTGTACCTGCATGCACAGCTTTGTCTGCATTTGTCGTAAAACTTCAAATGTATTTGAAAACCAAGTGTAAACAAGGCCTAAGAAAAGGATTGTACATCAACATTAATAGACTCCAGATTGACCTCGAAATGTTGATTTACTCAAAATGTCTGGTGTGAATCACAGAAGAGTTATGAGTATGACCTGGATAAGACCTGCGGCGGGGTTACGACGCTTCTCGAAATGCTTCTGTCTGTGCTGCTCTTGAACCTTCAGAGCAAATCCTGAGCCCAGGATACCCTACAACACAGAAACAGAACATCTGTGAGCCATGTTTCAAGTCAGGTACTGAAGATGTTCAACATGCCATTTAGTTTTTTAACTCACCGCAGGAAGAGCAAAAAAAGCCACTCCGATCAGACTGAAAGTGGCAGCAATTAGACGACCATTCCACGTGACAGGAAACTTGTCCCCATAGCCAATAGTTGTAAGAGTGACCTAAAAAAAATTGATATTATTTTTCTTAAAGGTGCCATAGAATAAATTGATATAAGAGATTAAATTGTTCTCTGATATCTACATAGAAGGTACAGTATGTGTTTATTTTAGCTAGAAGGAGAGAGCAAGCTATCTTTATGCCACCTAGTTTATATTTGTATAAAAAAATATGCATTTAGACAAGAGATCCATTTAGATTTGAATTTTGAGGGTTTAATAATGTATCTGAAAACAGAGGCAGGAATTAATATCAACCTCTGCATACACAGATGAGTTTTTAAAGTGTATTGGCATTATTTTACTCCAGAAAAGAGCAAAGTGATATGACACAATGCATAAAATGCTTATATAAAGCAGTTTACATCTGTTTGTTGCCTTGATATGCACAGTAAACTAAAAAAAGATACATTTAAACACATAAATATACTCTTTACTTTCTACTCTCAAAGTGTTTTCCACACTGTCTTCCATTTTATGAATCGCCAAAAGGACCACTTTTGCAGCTAATTTTTTTTAAAATAATCATAATAAATTCTTTAACATCTTACTGAACCAAACATGTCACCTACATCTTGAATAGTTTGAAGATGAATCACTTATTTTATGAACTATTCTGTTAGCTATTCTATTAAAATGTCACTTTAACATCACACTATCTTGAGTATTTACTTAAACAGGATGTACATTCATATTTATATGTTCAGTCTCAGGTTGGCCTCCTGTTTCTACAATTAGTATGCTATCATAAAAGTCAGCTTGGAATGAAATAATCTACCAGATCTTTAGGGCAATGGTCCCTTTGTGAAATGGATTTTTTGAGCCTATCTTGTTTCAGTGTGTTGTGTGATCTCGTTTTATCTGATTAGATGCAGTCTCGGGTCATGAAGATTCAGTAGCACCTACCAGTCCCCACCAGAGGGCGTCTGCATAGGTCTCAAACATCTCTGCATTGTCATCCTTCTCCACTGAGTACACCAGGAAAGATGCCAGGATGAGGCAAAGGAATCCGATATACCACGCCGTAATCAGCTCCTAAATTCAGAAATGGATAACTTTACGAAAATTTGAAATGTGTAATGCACACCTTATACACAATGAAATATTATAATAACATTTTTATTAAAGATTAGGTAAACAATAAAAATACCCATGGTTCCATAACACTAGACAGAAGAAATCAGTGTCTTTTGTTAACGTCTTTTGATTTGCACAAGTTCAGATTTTGTGGTCAGACAATATGTAAATGTTTGAGGAAGGTACCTATAATCCTCAGCAATCCTGGATTCATGTGATCAATAATGTACTTAAATGTAATACTTATCTAAAATGAGAGTTAAATTAATAAGAAATTAACATAATTTCTTCATATGATGGTAGACATTATTTAATATCTTTACTGTCACATGATCCTTCATATTTTATGAAAAAGGCTAAAATTCTACAAGCTTTTGTGGAAAAGTATTTTGCTAGATACATAAACATTCACAGAATAGTCACTGAAAATTAAATACTACACAAAAGTTTTGAATAGTAGAACACTGTATATGCTCCAACAATATGACAATAATGTCAAGTACAAATTCATATTTTTCTAATCTTTTTCAAAATAACAAATTAAAATGTTTTATAGAATGCAAATACAGTCTATCACTTACCATCAAAGCAAAATAGCAAGCCATAACCGTGACATAAACCAACATCTTTTAGTACCAACTTTCTATTCAGAAGGAAATCTGTTAATACTGGGCAAATAGCTTTCAGACCATTTCACGGGTGCTTAAGACCAGTGAATAGTTTTAATATTCTTAGACTAAACAAAGTGATATAATTTTTCCAGTAATAGAAACTAATGAATAATAATGAATTTGCTGCCCACTGACCCATGGCAGACTGGTGGATACATGCTCACTTGCTCTAGTAACCAACTTAACCTTTGTGTTAAATGAGTATAAAGCAAATACATATGTGCCAACACTCTCGTACACTGTACATACTGACACAGAGTCATGGTGTGAAAAAAGAAGCTACAAAATCAAGCATGTCATTGGTCACCTTGCTGTGCGCGTAGACCACTGATCCCAGGAGCTTCCATGTGCCACCGCGGCGGTCCATGCGCAGCATTCGGAGGATCTGAAGAAACCTCAGACTCCTTATGGCCGAGGTGGCAAAAACATTCCCCTGTGAGCCAGCGGCCAGGACAGACACTGAGGCAAAAAGCACCATGATATCTGCAGATCAAGAGTGGGTATTAGTTATCACATAAAACCCCCAAGAATATTTTTCATATAAATGTAATTTCTAAGTAAATGTAATACAATTATATTTATTCATAAACAATGTTTTTGAACCACATCAAATGTATATGATGTGCAGTCAAGCCCGAAATTATGCATACCACTGGCAAATTCTGACTTTTTGTTTGTAAAAGCTGAGAAATACTTTTTTCCACAATGATGCCTCTCGTTCATCATCTTATCTTTTGGGAGAAGCTTGTGTCATTTCTGGTAAAAAAAATAAAAAAAATAAAAAAACTTGCTGGTTGAATAAAAGTGATTTAAAGTAAGTCAGAACTTGCCTGGCACAGTATATCATTTCAGCATTGATTTTGCAATGTACAAATCTGCAATATTCACATAGCAGGATCTGCAGTGTCATGTTGGGATTAATAAACCTTGACCTAATCTAATAGGTTCTAGTGTGAAAGTCTTTTATTTTGTGTGTTTTTAAGGCCCTCTGACTGTAAGATTTCAGGCAAATTTAAACCATTTAGACATTTTAGAAGAAATTCTAAAGTTTGCCACTTTAATAAAGATGAATTGTTTAATTATTTATTTAATGAAGACCATATGGTGTTAATTCTCAATTGATTTATGCATTTTAAAACCTCAACGCTGTTGGACTTCACCGAAAACTATGAATCACTAATTGTTTCACTTTTATCTTTGTTCTGCTCTTTTCATCTGTGCTTTATTTTTTTATAAATCTGCTTTATTTTATTTAGCATATGTTTGTATCATTTTGTATATTTTATGCAGATGCATTCCCCTAAAATTATAAATACTTTCTAGGGCTGTGCAATATGGACAAAAGAATCATATTGTGATTTTTTGAACGAATATTGCAATTGCGATTTTGGCAGCTGTTTTTGCTTTTTCAAACGCGCTACATACACACATTCTAAATTTATTCAGTGCACAAGAAGTGCAGAACAAAACATTTCACAATGAAATAACATAGTGTTAAGTTTAATAAATAAAACTGTAGTAAAATTGTCTTTAAAACAGACAACATAAAATAAATGAAGATTAAATAACCTCAACTCTAGTTAAAACCATACGGTACACAGTAGTACTAACTGCTTGATAAACAAAACTGTAATAAATTGTCTTAAAAACGAACGTAAATCAAAACCACCTATTCGGTTCTCCCGCTCAACTTTGTCATGCGCGTAGTGAGCTCTGATTGGTTAATATTTTTCTCCTGCTCAGCTTAGCTGTAATTGCCCGGTGTGCTGCGTCAGCTCCGATTAGTTAACATATTTAAAACATGCGCACAAGATTGTGAACAAAAATCTAAATAAATTAATAGATAAAATTGCAGCCTTACGTGATTTAGAAATTGCATGTGCTTAAATTGTTTTTTTGTTTTTTTTGTTTTTTGCGATTGCGATTAATTGCACAGCTCTAATACCTTATAAAATAAAATGGTATAATTTTGTGAAATTATATTCAAATTTAAATATATATCGCAGAAAAAACTGAATATAGCAATGTCAGTTTTTTCCAGTATCGTGCAGCGCTAGTATGAATTTTGGACTTGACTGTACTGTATATGACATAGATATTGTCCATATAGTTTTTCCAAACAATGTGTTTATTACAGGGATACTTAATTGTTCTAAAATGTTAAAGAAAACTATCAATGTGTGATTGACATGAGGGTGATTAAATGCTGACAGAAGTATCATTTTTGAATGACTAGTTCCACTAATCAGACTATCAGTCACATATTTACTGGCATCGTCTCTTCTTTCAAATCATGCGCTAATGGAGTTCGCATTATTCTTCTGTATAGCGCTGGCATATCAAGTGTCGTAATTCAGAGAGTGCCAACCCTTTGCTCGTTTACTGCCCCAGAAAAAAGTTGGCAAAGCAGATTTTATTGTCTCTTGAGCAGGAAGAATAACGAGAGAGGGAGAACGGTGGAAGGGGGAAACTTGCATTAGAGAAGAAAATCAGAACAGGCGCAAAGAAAGGGAAGAGATGATTTTCTAACCGATGATACAGAAGGGCTTGCGAGCAAATCTCAGCCTTCCTCTCCATCCTCTGTAGCGACAGCAGCAGCCGGCAGCCCAGATCCGCACTATATATTCCACACCAAACACCACGATTGTCACAATTTCCTGGAAAAAAGTACACACACTTTGTTTTTAGATCCAGTTTTTGACCTATTTATTTGAGCTTCCTAATTTCAGGTGTCTAATAATATTAGTAATAATGAATGAGTCGCCATATTAAGGCAAGGCAAGTTTTTTTATATAGCACATTTCATACACAGTGGCAATTCAAAGTTCTTTACATATAACAAAAAGAAAAGAAAAGACAAGTATAAGAAAAAAAAATGATGATAAAAGGATTAAAAACATATTAAAACGGGTCATAAATGAATGAAAAAGAAAAGAAAGACACAATAGTGTGATCTGTTGGACGTAGCACAGTCCTCATTCAGTAAAGGCACAGCTAAACAGACAACATCATATATAGTGTCAGAAAATAAATGGCAGTGTGCATTTAAACACATTTTGCCTGCTGTTTTTATTTGAACTCCATCGTATGAGGCTTTTTGCATTATGTTTTCATTTACTTTTAATGCCAGGAACAATTTTTTCATTTACTTCTAAAAGTGTGAATAATGTGAATAATTTATGTTCATAAGATGTGGTTAAAGGTGCAGTGGGTAGCGCTGTCGCCTCACAGCAAGAAGGTCACTGGTTCGAGACATTTCAGTGTGGCGTTTGCATGTTCTCCCCATGTTCGTGTGGGATTCCTCTGGGTGCTCCGTTTTTCCCCACAAGTCCAAAGACATGCACTATACAGTAGGTGTATTGGGTGAGCTAAATTGTCCGTAGTTTATGTGTGTGAATGAGAGTGTGTGGTGTTTCCCAGTGATAGGTTGCAGCTGGAAGGGCATCCGCTGCGTAAAACATATGCTGGATAAGTTGGCGGTTAATTCCGCTGTGGCGACCCCGGATTAATAAAGGGACTAAGCCCCTAAAGGGACTAAGGGACTAAGAAAAGAATGAATGAACGAGATGTCGTTAAATACAACACAAAGCAGATCCAGACGTGAATTATTCACAATACAGCACTGTCTTGTGTTTCTTCCTGATTTTATATAACGTTTACCACACAATATCAAAATTAAAACTCAAAATATAAGGATTAACATCATACTGTACTTTTTGAAGTAAATTAATTATTATCCTTCCACTAGAAAAAAATAGTTCCTGGCATTAAAAGTAAATGTAAACATAATGCAAAAGGCCTCAAACGATGGAGTTCAAATAAAAACAGCAGCTAAAATGTATTTAAAAGCACACTAGGTGCGTCCCAATTCGCATACTTATGCACTATTCTATGCCATTTTGTAGAATAAACAGTGTAAGTAGTGCGTTCACACTGAAAACTCTAAAAATAATAAGTGCACTTTAATTACCCGATGATAAACTCATTCAGCCGGTAAAATGAAGTGTGTAATGATGGACACTTCACACACTCAACGACCGTAGCTTTGCTCACGTAGCAGAAAGGGCGGCGCTATCAGGCGCACATGTTGGATCACTTTATTTATTTTGGATTGTGAAAGTAAAATTCTCCTACGAGAGTGATTATAGCGCATCCTGATGGTGAATGCTGTTATATTCATGGCAGGTATTTTTTGGTATTTTGGTCCTTTATTTCACTAATTTGGCAACCATCAAACGTCATGAGGGAAACGGTTTGAGCTTCCATTTAGTAAAAAAGCCATTAGTGTTCCATTTGGGACAGCACTACATTCATATACTATACTGTTGAGTAAGTGCATAAGTACATAGTGCATAAGTGCATAGTGTATAGTGTGTCATTTGAGACGCAGCTACTGTCATTTATTTTCTGACAGGATATACGATGTTGTCCTCACACACATACATCTGTTTATCTCTCACTTTAAAGAAGTGCTTTGAAATCTGTGTTTTTATTTCAATGTTTGACGTGATCTCAACCGAAACATGAAGAGAGGGTGGAAGATAGAGTTGCTCTTCCTCTAATTGAAAAATAGTCAGTTTTGTTTTATCACTGCTCTGCATCAAATGTGAAGTGTCTTGAAAGGGCCGGGGCATGTAGAGAACATGAAAAACTGAAGTATGAGATGACGTTAATAAAACCATTGATCCATTTAGGCGGAAGTGACAAACTGTAAGCTTTACAGCTTTATATAATTTTCATATCTCATAAATGCAAATTTTGTCACTGTTTTGGAGCACACTTAGCTTATAGATATCCTTAAAACAAACATAATGATGCTAACATCTGAAAAAACATCTTTATTTTAATTTCCACGGGACCCTTATTCTACATCTTTTAGTTCAAAACAAACCTATTTGTGGCACAGTGTGAGTTGAAACAGCACTATTAGCATACAGTACCAGACCTGGCAGTACTTTTTAAATACAGTCATTTTCCCTGCTCACTTCAGAAACTGTGGGCTCCACACAGATGTGCATGCATCAGAGTATCTCCAGCACTATAATGATATATAATACACTTACCAGTCACTTTATTTAGTTACACTTGTTTAACTGCTCATTAATGTCTGAGCGTTTCAGAAACTGCTGATCTACTGGGATTTTTATGCATGACCGTCTCTAGGGTTTACAAAGAACAGTCTTAATTTTAAAAAGACCCAAAATATGCTGTGCGCAGTTCTATGGTTGAAAATGTCTTGTGATGTGCATTTTTTTCATTCAATGTTTGATGTAATGTCAACTGAGTTCCTCTCCCTTTAAAAAAGAAAAATGAGTTCTCTTCTGTTGAACACAAACAAATGTATTCTGAGGAATATTGGCATAAAACCCCCCATTGACATCTTTAGAAATGCTATATTTTGTGTTCAGAGACACTCAAACGGGAGTAAATTATGGCAGATTTTTGGATGAACTATCCCTTTAAGGCGGTGGTTCAGAGTGTATTTTTAAGGTTTGGTTGTGTTTATAAGATGCAAAACAATGTGCGCTCATGCTTCATATGTACAGTAGAATATCACGTTATTTTTTCATATATTTTACTTTGATTATATACAGCTACTCAGCTAACATGGAAACGACTGTCATATTGTAAGTAATATGAAATGTTCACATATTGTTTGCGAGTTTGTTATTTGAAATGTAGAACACACGGAAAGCAGCCACGTAGAGAGGCGCTGCAGCGCTGGTGAAGATTGTAGGTGATAAAGGTGTTTAAGGGGTTAACGGTGCCAAAAAGCTGTTTACATTTGCATAGTTGTTTACGTTCTTGTTTACTGTATGTCGTCCCTACAACATACCATTAATACTAGACACTATGCATGTAATAAATACATTTTAACAAATAAAAATACTTAGGAGGTTGGAGGAGTTTTTCTCAATGCATTTAGGCATGTAGACATGGTCAAGACGATCTGCTGCAGTTCAAACCGAGCATCAGAATGGGGAAGAAAGGTGATTTAAGGGACTTTAAACGTGGCATGGTTGTTGGTACCAGACGTGCTGGTCAAAGTATTTCAGAAACTGCTGATCTACTGGGATTTTCAAACACAACCATCTCTAGAGTTTACAGAGAACGGTCTGAAAAAGAAAAAATATCCAGTAAGTGGCAGTTCTGAGGGCGCAAATGCCTTGTTGATTCCATTTCTTGCAGGATAACACGCCATATCATAAAGCGCGAATCATCCCAGACTGGTTTCTTGAACATGACAATGAGTTCACTGTACTTAAACGACCTCCACAGTCACCAGATCTCAATCCAATAGAGCACCTTTGGGATGTGGTGGAATGAAAGATTTGCATCATGGATGCGCAGCCGACAAATCTGCAGCAACTGCATGATGCTATCATATTAATATGGACCAAAATCTCTAAGGAATATTACCAGTACCTTGTTGAATCTACACCACAAAAGATTAAGGCAGTTCTAATAGTAAAAGTGGGTCTAACTTTCTAACTTGGTATTAGTACCTAATAAACTGGCCGGTGAGTGTATATTGCAATACAACAGAATTTTCATGGCGAGAATACATTTGTTTCAAATACAATGACAAACAGCAATGTCCAAGTTGTGTCTTTTGATCTTAAAATAGCACTATACGTCAATGCTTAACGGCTGAAGTTACACAGACCCAAACAGATCTATAAAGTGTCATGTTCACTGCAATCCACATCAATATCCCACAAGTAACGCTCAGTTTGAATGTGAAAGAGGATCTACTATGATCTACAGCGTTCTCGATCTATGCGCACACTGTCATCTGAAGTGATTGATAGAAAAGCCTGAGAACATCACTATCAGGAATCTTCCATGTGAAATAAGGATCAGATACGAACCAGGATGTACAAGGCACTCTCCGAGCTCTTCTTGTACTCTTTGATTGTTGCGAACACCGACAGAACCAGGCAGGAAAACACCAGCACAAACCTGCAAGACAAGAAACGTGTAAATAAAAAAAGTATTCTTTCACACGACAAACTCATGAATAAGCTCCGACTGATTTGTTTGAGCATTCAAAGTCATTTATTGACGATAATTTGTTTTGGACAGAGCAGTCAATGCATATTCATGAAGGACGCTGGGTTTAGTCACTTAATTGGAATTGGGCCTCTCGGGCTTATTGTTGACTTCGTGATCTACGAGAAAAAATACTGGCTTGAGGTAGGCAAGGATCCTCTGAGAATTCCTGACTCTCCATAGTAAAACTCAAGAGATAAATCCCTGAAGAGAGAGGCAGAAAGAGAGTGAGGAGAAATAAGACTAAAATAGCTGAACGTCTCATTAGCATAAAGTCTCTCCAGGCCTCATACCCATGTACAGTGACAGAGAGAGAGAAAAAAATCACAATGGATAAAACAGGGTACCTGATATGATGTCCGGTGGTACCTGGAGACCTGGATAACATTTGACTGCAGCAGAATTGCCCTGATTCGCACCATTAGAAAGGCAACAAGCTGTGATTTGTGAGATGTGATAAAAAATGTCTCTGCAATCACACAATCAATATCTCAAAGTCTTGGTAAAAAAAAATAAAGAAATCCAATAGCTGGTGCAATGTCTTCAATAAATGAATAAAAGAACATCCAGATTTTTTTGTTTAGTTTAGTTCCCTTTATTTTGTCATTCAAGGCATCTCAATAAATTGTAATGCAGAACGAAATTATGTTGCATCAGACCCAACAAGAACATAACAAACCTCACTATACAAACACTATAAAATCCTAACATAATAAATAAGCTTTTATGATTTTATAAATATATAAAAATAAAGTTATAAAATATAACCAAATTTAAAAATCGCTGAAGGGAATAACATTATACTTAAATACCTATTTCACTCTTTGTTATAATAGTTGTTGTATTAACAATTTAAGCTTGTTCAACTATTTATTTATTAATTATTTATTTTCATACTAGCGATCAATGGTATTTAAGATACGGTATTGTTCAAAAGTCTTATAATGACAGGATAAAAGCTATCATGAAACCGCACTGATGTGCTCCTCGGGCTTCTGTAACGCCTGCCTGATGGCATGAGCGTGAGCAAACTATGTCCAGGGTGGGTTGGATCCCTTAAAATGCTATTTGTCCTAGACAGACAACGTCGTTGATAGTTCCTCGATTGATGTCAGTTTGACTCCAACAGACCTTTCTGCTGACTTTATTATCTTCTTGATGGTGTTCTTGTCAGATACACTGCTATTCTCATACTAAAGGGAGATGCCATTTGTCAGAACACTCTCAACAGCTCCTCTGTAAAAAGTTGTGAGGATTGCTGGGCTGAGGTGTGCTCTTTTTAACCTTCTCAGAAAGTGCAGTCTCTGGTGCGCTTTCTTAACAAGACAAGTGGTATGGAGAGACCAAGTCAAGCTCTTAGCCACGTGGACTCCCAGGAATTTTACCTGCTGTACAGTCTCCACCGCGATATCGTTGATATACACAGGGGAATAAGTAGGGCGTTTCTTCCTGAAGTCAATCATCATCTCCTTGTTTTTTTTCAACATTCAGATGCACCTCAAGAAGATGTCAGGAATGGCAGAGGTGACAAAGTTTTCTCAAAATATCAAATAGCAAAAAAATAAGTAAAAACACCACAGTGCACTTTCCCAAACTCTGTTTCTGCTATGCACTGCAGAAGCTGAATTATGAGCACTCATCATATGCAGCGTCTAAAGATTGATTTAGCTTTTGGGATCTAAGATATAGATATTGTAGTACTGCTGAGGTGGCTACAGAGAAATTAAGACAACATATTCAAAAGATGTTTATGATTATCAATTTTACGCAAACACGCACGCACGCACACTCGCTCGCTCACTCACTCACTCACTCACTCACTCACTCACTCACTCACTCACTCACTCACTCACTCACTCACTCACCTTCAGTTAGTCCCTGATTTATCAGGGGCTTCCACAGAGGAATGCACCATCATATACTCTAGCATATGTTTTATGCAACAGAACTCAACACCCTGGGGTGCTGGGAAATTCCCATACACTCTCTCATTCACACACACTTATACACAACAGCGAAATTAGTTTAGTTTAATTTAGTCATTTAGTTTCTGGACCACCAAATGAACATATTAGACTGATTACAAAAAGATCATTTAACATCATAACATTGTTTCAAAGGTTTTTTACTGCACTTTCACTCTAACTTCAGCCTACACTCTTAAAAAAAAAGGTTCCTTGAGGTTCTATATAGAACCCTAGGGTTCTATACTTGGCCAGTAGAACCTTTTACCCAAAAAATGGTTCTATTTAGAACCCTTTGAGCGCAAAGAACCTTTTTGATTAAAATGGTTCTATAATGTGAGATTTATGACATGATTATATAGTAAAGATTATAAATAATAATAAGCTGTAACACAGAGAGACAAAGCTTTTTGAGTCAAAACCTAATAAAATGACTGCTATGGTCAAAAACCTAATCAATGTATGATAGTATTTTTGTTTCATGCAGGTTTGTACATTACCATATAACTAATATTTTATAAATGCTTAATATTTAACATTTTGACGAATTATTTTGTGAAATAAATAAAATAACCAGTTTATTCAGACTGTACAGTGTGTTGTTATGGTTTAATAAATTGTTTTAAACTAATAATCATGAAAAAGCCCTCTGGTGACGTCATTCATTGGTGGACTGGTGATGAAGAGCCTCGAGAGAGAGTGACGGTTAATTTTTGAAAAGGAGAACTCCGCTTTTGCAGCTGCGTCATTCAGGTACATTATTACTCTTTTAAAACTATAATAATGAAATATTTTGTATTACGGGGTAATGTTTCTCTTCCCTTGTCTTGTATGGTGAAACAGACTGAATATGGGGTATACGTTATGGATATACATATGGATAACTGTGCTTGTAAGTTACTGATGGCATCGACCGACAGCCTTCGGTTCAGGAATCTGTGTCAAGCTGACTTTGCTCTGCTTTTTGTTCGAAATAAGTTACAATTTTGCTTTATTTGTTTGTCAGTATTAATTAAAACATCAATAACAATAAAACAGGTGCGTTACCTAATGGCGAGCTCCGAGAGGGAGCCTGAAGCGCGTGCACGCTCTTTTAACGGTAACTTAATATTATGATCCGCTTTCGTGCAGTTTTTATCTTCAACCTTGAACAAACAGTACTTCCAGCTTGTTCGTGTGTGAGTTTAGCCGAGTTTAACTCGGGCTAAACTCTGTAAAGTAGTGTACACGCCGGCTAGTCTGCATTAAAACGGCAAGGTAGTGCGGCGCTCGTGCCCGCCCGAGTCTATGCACGCGCCCGCCCGAGTCTATGCGTCTAAGTGTATTATTGAAATCCTTTAAATCCAAAACATATTTTAATAATCCATAGATAAAAGATCAGGTGTTATTTATGAAGGACAAACAAACATGCAGGCTAAATGTATTGTGAAATGTTGAACCTTGTTAAATATAGGCTACATATATGTATATATTGTGCTAAATAAGTTTAAAATTAATATTTTAATGTATATCTTTCTTTTCTTCAAACAGCCTGGAAACTGAACTGCATCGTAAATCTTGTGCTCTGTATGTATTATTGCTTTTAATTCTAAACAAACTGTATTAAGTATAATGAAATGAATATTATAAAAGACTTTAACATTGTATTGTAACCTGGGCTGCAGGACACAAGTAGCTTTGAAGAGGAAGGATCCCAGCTTAAAGAAGGACATGCGTTGCATCCATAATTATGACACAATTGTCATCAACAAGGACACCTGGTAAATATTGTATTTTATAACATGTATATTTCAGATTTGGTTGTTGTGTACTGAAATAATATATTTATCACATAAATGTTCTATTACTTATTGCTGTTGTTTTAATACAGTGAGAATATTAAGGTCATTGCTTATTAAAAAGTCCTGCAAAGAAAAAATATGTTTTAAAAGAAAGTGTAAATTTGCCTACAGGATACCTTGTTGCAATGTCTTCAAAACAAATTTAAAAATGAAAGGATTTCAGTGGTGAGCTCATCAATCATCTCGCAAATGAAACAATAATGGGATGAAAAGGAAGTGAACTGTATTCTGAGGAACTTAACACAAGGCAAGTTCAGTTCAATACATTTTATGTCAAAGGTAGATTAATTCTGTATTATAAATTCATATTTACACACTCTAAAATGCTGTCTTCCTACCTCAGATTGTGATGGACCTGGAATGCGACACCAGATATTCATAAGTCAAGAACCGAATGAAACACCCTTTTCCAGAGTACAGATTATGGAGGGGTTTGCAGAACTAATGGAGCAGTTTTTTTCTTCTTGGAGTGCCACAGCTTGTGAGTAAACACTGTTACATTGTGTACCAAATAGTTTTGCGTCCATGATGACTTTAAGAAACTTGTGTTGCTGAAAATGTGTCATTTGGAAACTTACACATGAAGTAAACAATTTTTTTTATTTTGCATTTAGGATGCTGCATAGAAAACTTGGTGAAGAACACAGAAACATCTTTAAAAAAATGGGCCAAAAAGGAAAGGAAAGAAGAAAGTGCTCCATGACCAGGAGAGGAAACCGCAAAAGGTAACTACACCCTATACTACATACTATTTGCCCCAAACACACACACACACACACACACTTTAATTGTATTAATTATAACTGTAATTCTATTTGATGACTTATGTTAATTGGTTAAAAGTACTCAACATTAAAATATTGTTTTACAGAAATCCAAAGGTCCTACACCATCCAGGATTCAGCAGCTCTCCTGCTTCCACCAAGACTTGAAGTGTCAGTATTACAATGGACAACACCCACTCGCTATCCTTCAACTTCCTCATTTATCAGAGGCACCACAGTGGAATGAATCACCAACTAATCTGCCCTTTCCAGCCACAACCCAGCACTTGGAAACACCCATACATGCTTTTGGACTGTGGGGGCAACCGGAGCACCCAGAGGAAACCCACATGAACACTGGGAGAATTTGCAGACTCCACACAGAAATGCCAACTGGCCCAGTCGGGACTCGAACCAGTGACCTGCTTGATGTGAGGTGACAGTTCTAACCAGTGAGCCACTGTGCCACCCATGGACAAAACTATTTACATTATAAGAGAGGCTGACAGACATGGACATGCTACAGGTTGTGGAATGGCTGTTTGCAGTGCTTTGTCTAATCATTTTGCAATGTTTTTGTAATGTTTTCATTAAATTATGTATAAAAATGGATGTTGTGATGACCAATACATGCAGGTACCACCAACTTTTTGAAATTGTAGTGTTATTTAGTTAATGTTTTGATTGTTTGTGTATTGTTTCTATCTGCATTGTGATATATTTCTCTTCATTTTAGAGATGTGTGAAAGTTAAGCTCTGTATTTGCTCAAACAGTAAAAAAGCTTATAAAAGTGAAATCATTACAATTACAGTGTTGAATGCCATTAAACTGTTAAGGTAGATCTGCTGTCCAATGCAAAGTATGCAGAGGTGCAATTTTAAATATTATTTAAAAGAATATTTTGTATAATGAATAGAATAAATTTAAACAATTTGGATTGTCTGGATTGGTTTTATTTTTTATTCATTAATAAGTAACAATAATTCAATAATAAATAAAAAGAACCCTTAAAATGGTTCTATATAGAACCTTTTTGGGGTTCCATATATGAAGCGCTTGATAGAACCATTTTTGGTTCTATATAGAACCGTTTGTTTTAAGAGTGTAGGTGGCCATATACTCATTACCAATGCAGTACTAATGAACTAGTTGCTTATTACTAGGGCCACACGGAATCTGCACGCGCAGAATTCCGCAGATTTCCGCAGATTTTTAGCCCATTATTGATTCTGTTTATTTACTGGTGTAAATGTGTGTAAATGTATATTTAATCTACTTTCAAATTAATTTCAGCAATAATATCGACTAATATGAAAATATTCATGTCATTTATTTACAATACAGTTTGTAAAGTACTATTTTCTGTGTTTTGGTAGATATTTTATATACGAGACATGCTTTGTTTACCAAATAAAGTGGATCTAATTAAATTTGCAGTGTAAACATTAAATAAAAGTTGAAAAGGTATTACTTTTTATTCCATATATTAAGATTTCAGTTATGATACTCCCAAAATCATTCCGCATAAATCCGCAGATTTTTAACAAAATACTCCGCAGAAAAAGCAAAAAATGTCCGCAGATTCCGTCTGGCCCTATATTACCTGCCTATTATTAAGACATTGGCTGCTTATTTGTGCTTTAAAAAGTATGATCTTACTCTGCATCCTTAATCCTACCTAATGGCTCAACCCAACTACTACCTCACTAACTATTAATAAGCAGCTAATTAGTAGTTTAATAAGTCTTAGATTATGATTTGTTGACAAAAAGTGACCCAAAAAACCCAATCAAACTTTACAAAAGCTTAGAGAACACACCACTTCATTTTTCCTTCATCATCACTTCATCACCACTTCATTTTCATCTCATATTTTTAGGTGCACTCTAAAAACTTATTCGGTCAATTTCTTTTCGGCTTAGGTTCTTTATTAATCAAGGGTCGCCAAAGCGGAATGAACTGCCAATTTATCTCGCATATGTTTTATGTAGAGGATGCCCTTCCAGCTGCAACCCAACACTGGGAAACACCCATACACACTTGCATTCACACACATACACTACGGCCAATTTAATTTATTCAATTCACCTATACCGCACGTCTTTGGATTGTGGGGGAAACCGAAGCACCTGGAGGTAACCCACGCCAACATGGGGAAAACATGCAAACTCCACACAGAAATGCCAACTGAACCAGCGACCTTCTTGCTGTGAGGCGATCATGCTACCCACTGTGCCATCATGAAGCCCACTCTAAAAATCTAACCTTAAAACAAAAAATTTCCACACTTTTTACACTATAGTGGTGAATTTTCCTTACAAGATAGATATTATAGTCTCTGACCTCGGCTTAGTGGGAATCTGCCTTTTTGGACCGAATCCCAGTGGGAGAAATAAATTAGGCATGAGTCCAGACCTCATCAATATGCAAAGGAAAACGAGATAAAAAAGAAGCTGTACCTGTGTGATGGTACCATACGGTTTAAGCTCTTTAATTTCAAAATACTATTGACTTCAGAGAAGATTGTAAAGAATTGCTGGCAATGCTATCGCTCTAGAAGAATTGATTATAGAAGCATCAGCCATAACCGACATCCTCCCCACCAGGCTTCGTTTCTTGCCCCTGCAATCAATATTAAATATCATAACAGAAATTAATCAGCTAATTTGGAACACTCTAACAGAAGGAGATCAGTCTCACAGACTGGCCCTGAAGGGAACGAGGTGAACAAACGAAGGCTGCTTCAATAAAGGTGGGAAATTGAGGATTAGAACGTCGATGTTAAGTAAATCAGCTCAAAAGAGAGTCCTCACAGGAAATCTAATCTTCACTCATTAAGCATGGACAAAAAAATGCTGAGCTGTACAGAAGAATGACATCAGACACCTGACGTTATAGAAACTATAGTCAGATTATGAGTAATCCCCTTGCTCTCAGAAAGACGGATTTTATAAGGGCACACTTCATGATGAACTTGTGCTAAAATCTTATTGATCAATATATATTATTATATAATATATAAAAATTATACTTGCTAAATCATTTTTGAACATAATTGTATTTATTTTTTTGCCTTGAGCAGCCAAGCCAACATATTAATCTACTTAAGACTGATTAATCATGGTAAATCACAGTAAATCGTCTGATGGTTAGCATTAGCATTTCAAATTTTCATTATCATTAAAACCATTACAGTTTATCGAGATTTTGAACACATACTGTAAATCCTGTAACATTACAATTAGCTATGTAAATGTGTGTTTAGACATTTAATAAACATATATGTATATACTGTTAAAATTAAAGTCGTATTCTATTTATATAAAGTGTTTGCTGCACAATATTGAGAATACTGAGAAGTTTGACTTCAAAAAATAACATATCAAATAAAATTGCAACAGGAGACAGAAATAGTTTTTTTTTACAAATGCTTGAAACAAGTTAGCAAGGTGCTAAAGCATGTTAAATTTTAAATGTGACAAGCTACAAACAACATGTAAAACTCACTACTAGTCATGTGTTAAACAATGTTTAGCGTGCTAAAGGTAGCTTTTCAGAACAATGCTAGAAATGTTAAAATATGATAGCAATGTGTAAAACATGCTATAAACAATGCAAGCAATGCTAAAATGCTCTACAACATATAAGTTATTTGCTAGAACTGTGCTAGCAGCAAGTTAAGAAATCTTTGTACAGTCTTCAAATAAGTTAATTTATGTAAGAAACAAGTTAAAACATTATTACCTTGTTAATTCAGGCAATGTTAATTCATGTTAATAATCAAACTAGCAATATGTTAAAACATGCTAGAATTGTGCTACAGTAGTAACAAGTTTAGAAATGCTAGCCCAGTTCCCCAATAAGTTAATTAATGCTAGCAACAAATTAAAATATTGTAGCCTTGTGCTAAGACAAGATAGAAACCTGCTAGTAACAGGTTAATTCATGCTTGTAACAAAATCAACTAACTAGCAATGTGTTAAAACATGCTAGAATTGTGCTAGCAGCGTGCTAACAATTTGGTAAAACATATAAGTCATATGAAAAAAATTGTACTAACAGCAAATCAAAAATATTAGTGCATTATTCAAAAAAGTTTATTAATGCTAGAAACAGGTTAAAACATTATGACCTAGTGCTAAAGCATATTAGAAACATGCTAGTGACACGTTAATTCTATGCAATAACTATGCAACCATTCAACGTGTTGAAACATGCTAGAACTGTGCTAACAATGTGTTAAAACGTGTGTTAGCAGTGCTAGCAGTAAGTTAAGAAATCTTCAAATTAGTCAATTCAAATAAGTCAATTAAATAAGTCAAATCAAGTACAGACTTCAAATAAGTTAATTATTGCTAGAAACAAGTTAAACCATTAATACCTTGAGCCAAAGCATGTTAGAAACATGCTAGCAACATGTTACTTTATACGGGTAATATCTTTAAAAACATGCAAGAATTCTGCTGGCAATAAGTTAGGAAATGCTAGCAGTCTTCCAATAAGCTAATTAATGCTAGCAACAAGTTAAAACATTATAGCCCTGTGCTGAGACAAGTTAAAAACATGCTAGCAACATGTTAATTCATGCCAGTAACAAAATTAACTAGTAACTGGTTAGAGTTGCAACATTCTAACAATGTGCTAAAACATGTTAGGTCACAGTGCTGACAGAAAGTTAAAGGTGCAGTAGGTGATCGTCTTCAGAAACATTTTTGTTGTGCTGATAAAAAGACTCTTCACATTCCAATAGTTATGGTTCGTGCGTTCACGTGCACACGAGAGAGTGACAGCCGTAAAAAATGCTAAATCAAAACTTTTTAAAATCCTGAATCAATAATGGAGTTACTTTTGCACGCTGGACGAAGGATGACAGTTTATCTTTGGCTGAAGTATTTCTTTAGTTAGGTAATGTTATGTTTTAAAAGTATTTTAGTCACACAAAGCTTATGTAGATTGTGTGGCTTTATGAATGGGTTATTTGCAGACTATTTTCAGTTTCATAAGGGACCTTTTACAGTATCGATAATGTAGATTTTTATTTAGTTTAACAACAAAACATAAGTAAATAGCGCTATTCCACCTAGCCTGCTTTACTGAGGTGATGTTGTTTTTCACATCACATTGGTTAATTTTTGAACAATGACAACCTGTGACGCGCTCCCTATATTATCTACCATGATACTATAAATATTCGGTCTGAAATAGCAAGTATGGCTTAGTAATAAGTGTAATTCCAGCATGCCGCTGGCCAATCACTAAGAATACAGTAGTTGCTTTAGGACAAAGCAAGAGTGAGACCAGCGATCCTTGCATGCATGAAATATTGCACATTATGACAAGTTTGGCTTGCTACACAACTGAAAACGTGCTAGACAGTTTTTCGTTCAGAATTGTTGTATTATAAAGTACTATAAAGTTTTCTAACTGGCGAATGATATGATCTAGTGGGTTGTCTACTGTCATCTTTACGGTGCGTGTTTGTGATTTCAGGAGGCATGGCTTTGGACGGCAGGGGAGAGACAGTGTTTTCAAAGCTATTATGCTAACTGTTAGCATTTTGGCAGATCACCTACTGCACCTTTAAGAAATGTAAGAGGTGTTCAAATTGGCTGATTCTCACTTGTTAAAACATTATAACCTTGTCATAAAGCATGCTAGAAACACGTTAATTCTCACAAGAACTAGAGAGCATTGATAGTACAAAGAAAGAGTACTAAATAAGGCTATCATGATTGTCAATGATGAAAGACATCCTTAATCAAACACCTTCCAATTGTTACCATCAGGTCATCCATACAGTGTTCCCAGGTGTGTAAGAAACAGGAAAAAATTATCATTTATACCCTAAGCAATTAAGTTTTTAAGTTCCTCCTCCCTCAGTTGATGGCTAGAAAATTGGATATTTGTTTAAAATAGGTGCTCCATGTTCTTAAATGACTTATTTATGTACATATATATATGTCAAATGTGAAGAGCCAGAAGTCTCTGTGAGGGTATGCTGTAAATGAAATTTCCCTACAGGGACAAATAAATTTAACTAACTAACTAACTAACTAAGTAACAAGAGTGTTAAAACATGCTAAAATTGTGCAAAATCTTTATTTCTTTCCACTTCACATCAAGTTTAAATCCTTTAAGAATTCAGCCAAGGCTTTGTCAAGCCAACAATGACTGTATTTTCACCTCACTGATGCTAATAACTTACTGCTGTGTTTGCATTTACAAAAGTCAAAGATCTAAACGTACTGCTATCATTTGAGGGCTCTGTAAACGCTGCCAAAACAATCTGATTTACACACGGGCCAAACTGACCACAGAGGAATCAAATACACACTTGATGATTCTGAAAGGATCTCTGCAAAAATACAGCTTTACGACACTTTACTGTTTGCGATACTGCTGAAACCGAGACCATACATAAACTCTAAAACAAATCATTAAGCCTTTTTATCTTTGTCAGACTGGCCATTGCTCTGAACGCTGGCAACGGCCACAGACTAATCTGGAGATTGTGAGGAGGGAAGACTGTACAGGCCTGTCAAGAAGAGAGACAGCAAGGACAAATTCTTTGAGTCAGCAGTGAATAAGGTAATAGGGTAATTGATTAAACTCATTCAGGCCTACTAGCATAATTCCCCCCCTACCCAGACTCTCTGGACTCCTGCAAGGACAAGGATTTGTTATTAGGTGACATTTAAAGGTGAACAGGGCAGAGTTTCTCCATCACGATCTCACGGCAGTTCGTAGCTTTTTGATTTAGTGGCTAATTCAGTTTAGCTTAATACAATTTAATACGATTTGCTCATCCCCCAATGACAGTTGGGTTTAGAGGTGGGGTTAGGTGCCACGCCTCTTTTTCATATGAATTTACCACTAAACTAACAAAGCGTAAAATAGCTAGGCTTCCTCGTGAGATCAAGTCAAGTCAAGTCGGCTTTATTGTCATTTCAACAATATACAGTGCAGTATACAGTAAAACGAAACAATGTTCCTCCAGGACCAAGGTGCTACATCAAACAACATAAATTGACAAAATGACACAGGACTGTGCACTACTATAAATAAAAATCTAGAGAATTAAACAAAATAAGATAAGATAAAGTAAAATAAAAAAATAAAGAAATGAAATAACTATGAAAAAGAGCGCAAAGTGCGGTTTGTACAACATTTATGCACATATAACGTTGTATATAATAATACACCTGTACATACACTTGTCAGTTTGTATATTTGCATTTAACACTTACTTCTATTTTTTGAATATATTTATTATATGTTTGTTGTCCTGTCTCTGTAATTCTGTTGCACTGTAGAAGCTCTGTCACGAAAACAAACTCCTCGTATGTGTGAACATACCTAGCAATAAAGCTCTTTCTGATTCTGATTCTTATTAATGCAAATAAGACAGGACAGGAAACAGTAATGCCGACCAGTAGACGACAGATATTGTGCCCATGAAGGAAATATAAATACTGTAAAAGACCAGGCTGGTTTCTCACTTCACAAATTATTTCTTAATTATTTTGTTAATATATTGTTGAATATTTGAGATTGGGGCGCCACGGTGGCGTAGTGAGTAGCACGTTTACCTCACAGCAAGAAGGTCGCTGTTTCGAGCCTCGGCTGGGTCAGTTGGCATTTCTGTATGGAGTTTGCATGTTCTCCCCGTGTTCGCGTGGGTTTCGTCCGGGTGCTCCGGTTTCCCCCACAAGTCCAAAGACATGCGGTACAGGTGAATTGGGTAAGCTAAATTGTCGTTGTGTGTGAGTGCGAATGAGTGTGTGTGGATGTTTCCGAGTACTGGGTTGCAGCTGGAAGAGCATCCGCTTTGTAAAACAAATGCTGTATAAGTTGGCGGTTCATTCCGCTGTGGCGACCCCGGATTAATAAAGGGACTAAGCCGAAAAGAAAATGAATGAATAAATGTATTTGAGATTGGAAGAAATGTTTTTAAATGTATCTTTCTCAGGGGTGACATGGTGGCTCAGTGGTTAGCACTGTCACCTCACACAGGTTTCCCCCACAGTCTAAAGACATGTGGTATAGGTGAATTAAATAAACTAAAATTGGCCATAGTGTATGAGTGTGAATGATTGTGTATGGATATTGTCCAGTACTGGGTTGCAGCTGGAAGGACATCTGCTGTGTAAAACATATGCTGGATTTGTTGGGTGATCATTTCGCTGTGGTGACCCTTAATAAATAAAGGACTAAGCCAAAGGAAGATTAATGAATGTATAAATGAATATTCTTTTATCAATCTCTCCAGACTTTGTTTGATACAATAAAAAAAAAACATTTCAGGGAACAATTTTGTGTCAACTTACACATAAACTCTACAAAACAAAGCAGACTGCAATATTGTGTTTGTGTTGCTCAAGAAACTGATTTAATTTTAAAATGTAATTTAAAAAAGTGTATGCTGAGCAATGTTTTATCAATTTAATATAATTTAAAAAGGGTCGATGCAGTGGCGCAGTAGGTAGTGCTGTCGCCTTACAGCAAGAAGGTCGCTGGAATTGCTCATATATGACGTCACGGTGGCTCAGTGGGTAGCACAATCACCTCACAGCAAGAAGGTTGCTGGTTCGAGCCTCGGCTGGGTCAGTTGGCATTTCTGTGTGGAGTTTGCATGTTCTCCCCGTGTTCGTGTGGGTTTCCTCCAGGTGCTCCGGTTTCCCCCTCAAGTCCAAAGACATGCGGTACAGGAGAATTGGGTTATCTAAATTTTCTGTAGTTAATGATAATGTATGGGTGTTTCCCAGTGATGGGTTGCAGCTGGAAGGGCATCCTCTTTGTAAAACATATGCTGGATAAGTTGGCGGTTCATTCCGCTGTGGCGACCCCAGATAAATAAAGGGACTAAGCCAAAAAGAAAATGAATGAATGAATAATTTTAAAAGTTCACACTTACTGTAGATAATGCTTGATAACAATAGCAGGCTGTCCGGGAGAGAACCCTGAGCTCGGAGATAATTGAGCCCAGGACTACCCACAGGTCAATAATCATGTAAGGGGGTACGAGATCAGGTAGTTCTCGAGAGGGGGAGAAATGAAAAAGGGGAAGATGAGGTAGATGGGGGGATTCTTCAAAGAACAAAGATAAGGGAGTAATGCTAGACGGGCTGTTTATAGTGAGTTGGAGTTTGGATTAATCCGATTGGCTTACTAATGATTACAGATGAGAGACCAGCCGTGATCAATCATATCACATGCTCCTCTCGAAATTAGTTTGTGAAACTTCACTTTGTGCTGAAGAAAAATGTCTGACTTTTGTTAATATTACATAATATTATTATTATTATTATTATTATTATTATGAGAATGTGTCCCTGCTGGAAAAAAACAACAACAACTATACAGTAGATTCTTCCTCTTCAAAAAAATAAAATAAAATAAGAATAATAATATTAAAGTCCACGTGAACCGAAAGCTGCTGAGACTTTTATTTTAGTTCTGTCGATGTACATCCAACTTAAATGGAAAACATTAAATGTGGGCGGGTCTTTCTTTTTACGCATCATTCCGTCCTAGCAACTAATGGTAAGACTGAGAGGTGTGGTTAAGAATAATGTGGCTGAAGCCATTAAACTGACGTCCGCCACTCCGTCGAAGGACCGCCACTCCAAATGTGAAAGCAAATAGTCAAACCTTGATTAAAGAATACCAATACAAAAAAAATTCTCAGTGGATTAACTTAAGCACAGATTAATTGTTCACCTGAAGTATAACAATGTGCGTTCACAAAATAAAAACTGTCTATTTCGATCTCACATGGACTTTAACCTTCTCATTGCGTGAGCTAGCTTGACTATCATCAGCAAAATTAAGTATAGTTGCACACTCAGACTCATATATCAAAGACAGCAAAGTTCACCGCTCCTAAGTATCTCCTTGTACCCCTTTCCTTAAGCCTGGGAAATAAAGGCTTAGCTGAGTCTGTACAGCATGCAAAGTGCTATCTCTGCATTTAATGCTTGTGAAAGAGAGAGGAAAAAAACACTTAGAGTAAGAGGCCAAAGTCAGCACACTGCACTCCACTCAATGTGTGTGTGTGTGTGTGTGTGTGTGTGTGTGTGTGTGTGTGTGTGTAAGCACTAGACGGAGTAAAATAAGGGTGGTGGCTGCATAAATAATATATCTTTATTTCTGACATTCACATCTCAGACCGAATTGAGAGTCTTCTATGTTTGCATGACCGGCAGAGCCGACAAAGACATTTACTGTGCAGCCACTCAGAAGATTAGACAGCATCTATGATACAGGCTAGTGGTTATGATGCTGCATTATGACAGATTGGTTTACAGCCTTCATATGAGATGGACGGATGAGATTTGAGGTAATGGAGCACTCCAGAAGCTCTGAGTGTTTCTAAAAGGTTACAGAAGAAGTGATACTATGCCTTGACGTGAAATGCTATCACACCGCCATTCACATTTCTCCAGCTAAAAACACAGAGGAATTTGTAAGGTTGCCTTTTGGGATGCTTATATAATCATATTTTAAACCACTCGCAATGGGATTCGCTTGTGGATTCCTGGTTTACGCAAACTTTAGTTGGACACTGGAGAGACATGGTGTATTACTACCCAGCAGACACACAACGTCATAAGACCTTAATATTAGGTTAGATTTAGGTCACCAGCGTCTAAGGACATTGTTATTTTGACGTTTAAAAATGACGTGAAATTACGTTTATATTTTGTTGATTTTAGGTTGTGTTGGAAAATGTTAAGCCAACATCTTAATCCAATGTCATATTTATATCAAAAACTGACATTTATTCGTCAGGTATGGCAACCAAAATTCAATGTCTGATAGACGTCATTTTGGTAACGTCCACAACTGCAAGCTGTTACATCATTAGACACTAATATTTTGTTGTTTTTAGGTTGTGTTGGAGAGTAACTAAAATGTAACATCTGTCAGACGTTGGACATTGACCTCAGCCTGACGTTGGGTTCTAACGTCAAACAGATTTTCATTTCCAACAAATGCAACATCCCATGACATTGTGGTACGTCAATCTGACGTAATGTTGACGTCATGTGTTTGCTGGGTAATATCATAACATGTAGGACATCAAAATTAACTTGAACAAAATGTAGCAAAAAATTTCAAACTGGTAACACAAGAATGACATTTACATTATTTATACTTATTCATGGTTACACAATAGGCATGGGCCAGTATGTTTCTGATGGTGTGATAGCCTTAGATAAAAATATCACAATTTCATGGTATCCCAGTATTTTGTTTACTGCTGTAAAATAATTTATTTTTAAATGTAGTTAAAAACAACTTTTTTCTCCATTTAATACAAAATATTACATTTTAGGAATCATTTATAATGTTTTGAAACAGTAAACATGTCAGGCTACATAATTAAAATAAACCATTGACTAACTTCGTTAGCTTCAACTACACAGATTTAAAACTAAAACCTTGACTTTTCCAAACCACGGTACACCTTGAAACCATGCTTATTACACAGCATCCACCATGCCTCAAGAAAAACACTTGATCCAGTAGGATTATTATTCCAGTTCCCTTGCCATTCCCATTGGAATGCTTTAAACTATACTTCCAAATGACTACAGAATTAAGAATATTTTGGAACAGGAAAACCAATGTAGGAACAAATACAATACAGCTGAATATGAAATAAAATCATTTTGACAATTAAGCGACTTGAGCATGAATATAAAGACTTTCCTCACAACTGCCAAACAATACCAGACTTTTCCATGGATTTCAGTTCATTTAAAGTGATAGTTCACCCAAAAATGAAAATGTACTCACAAATTACTCTCAAGTGGTTCCATACCTTTATGAATTTCTTTTTTCTGTTGAACACAATTAAAGTTTTTTTTATAGCTATAACAGTGGACCTTAAGTGGTTATTAAATGCAATTCATTTGCTTCTTTCCCTTTGAGAGTAACAATTTCTTCTTCAGTGATCTTCTTTAGTAATATAATAAAGAACAAAAAAAAAACAAAAAACATTTTTGGGTAGTTTGAGGGGCCATAAACAAAACAAAAAAATCCACGTTTGTGTTAACGACCCCTTTAAGACGCCATAACTGGCCTACAGTGTACTCAAACTTTTCAAAGTCTTCATAGAATATATTACTCTCCTCAACATATGAATGCAGAATTACGCTAATCCTTTACGAGAGCCAATTCATCAATCAGACTGATGGGGTTTGAAATGTAGCCTACCCCTTCACCTTCCAGATCGTTCCTACTACACCCCTGTGCCACAGCAAAGAGCCCAGCGACGCCTCCGTTCACATGCCGCCGGTGTAGCCGTGAACCGCTGGCACGGTTTTCCACCTTATTGGCAAGCATCAAGAATTTCTTGCCTGCGTTTGAAAGCGGCGTATAGAGCAAACACAGGCGCACTGCCGCGGTCCCGGAGCTGACCGGTGCTGAAACCACTGCTTATTATACGCTATGAGTCCACAGTATTCATCATTAATACCCTCGTCTGCCAACACTTTCCACCGTGCCTCAGATTATAAAATATGCACATCTGCGAGAGGCTCATTTGTCGCTCTGATTCTTCTGACATTTAATACACAGGGAAAACTTTTACACACATATTCGCACTGACGCTCTGCGACAAAAGCAGCAGGCAGGCAGGCCGACAACATCTCAAAGTTTGAGCATTCTGGGCGGTGCAGCACAGCAGCCTCTCCCGCGGTGAGGTGCGTGATTGCCCCGCCGCGCAGTAAAAACGGGCACATACTTACACATAAGCGTGGTAAATGAACGCCCAGCCGCGGGGTCGCTCCAGAGCATTATACAGGAAATTTTGCAGTCTGCGATAACGCGCGTTTCTCTTGTGAGCGATGCTCCCTCTGGAGATGCTGGACCTCGGTCTGCACAGGATGCTGCCCCGTTTTGTGCTCTCGGAACCGGCGATGAGAAGTGCCCCGTCTCGGCTGGTCTCCGCAGCCCCGGGGTCCAGACCCACAAAGCCGACTTTCAGTTTCTTCTCCCCAGCCGAAGGGAGATAAACTTCCCCGTTGGCAGATTTTTTCACCATCCTTACAGTTTGAAAGATCCAAACGAGTGTGTAAAGTAGTCGTGGGCAGACATTGCCGAACCGGGGTGTGTTCTGTAGTGCGGTGGTCTCCTACTCAAAGCCAATTGAAACGCTAAGGCAAAGCTGCAATGGGTCGTCCTTTATCTGTCCGCCTTCCGGCTCCTGCAAGAGCTGATGTTTAATGTTTCAGCAGCCAGATTTTGGATGGAGGCTCTGATGAAGCAAATTGTTACAAGTAGTAAATAATTAGGAAGCTTGGTTAAATCATTCATGGAAGAAAAGGAACAGCAACTTTGCGAGGCTGAAATCTTTATCAAAAACTGTAATGGAGGCAAACAGAAGCTTGTGTTGTTGATACTGTATGTTAAAAGGTGACGTTTACCTAAAGCAAAACTGTTAACATTCTGAAACACAATTATATCCTTATTATCACTTTCTTTGGATTTACAGAATTTTGGTGGGGTAAAGGTTTATTATTTTTCATTCTATAAAGGTTTAATAATAATTCTTACACGCTTTGATTCCCAAAATGTCATTAAGAATGTCATGTAAGAAAATGGTCAGAATAACTTTTACAGAATAATTACAGAATAATGTTTTTTTTTTTTTATATCGGAAGATCAGGGTTAGTCCACCAAATAGCCTTTTCTTAACTTTTCTGAAGTAAAAGAAATAATAAAATGTTACAAATAAATATAAACATGTCTGAAAGCTGAACAAGCTCTAAATTACAACTTTTTTATTTTAAATGATCAAGAAATTAAAATAAACGTGTACTTATAAAGGCACATACAGCAGGGGAAATAAGTATTAAACACATCATTCCCTGGGAATAATATTTTTCATACGAAGAATGAAGTGACATGAATTGCTTAGGTGTAAGTTTTTCACAGACTTCAACAGAGTGTAAAAATCTTGCTGTTCTGTGGGTCTCGTCTATCCAAACTGATCTTTGTGTTGTATTTTCTATTGGATTGAAGTCAGGTGATTGGCTGGAGCACTAGAGAGATTCCTTGGCTGTGTTTTGGATGATTGTCTCGCCCGACTGTCCACTCTGGTTTCATCTTCATCATTCGGATAACGTAGATGTTAATGAAGCAGCTAATAATAATCTATAATAATGAAGGGCAGAGGGTTGCTGAATAATACTTCTATTACAAGATTTCAGCTGCTGTCTGGGCTTTCACTGACTTTCTACACCTCCCTTTCTTCATGTGTTCAATTTTTCCCCCTGCGTCATTTCTTTTTATTACACATTACTTCATTTGTAAACTAATTAGATTTATTTTCCTTTAATATATGGATTTCTTTGGTTGTTACCACCATCCTGGGAAAAATCAAGTCAATGGCACCTTTAGAACTATGCTTTCGGAGAAAAACGGTCACATGTTCAATGCTTATTTTCCCCGCTGTACATCATAAATCCTTAAGAAAACCCAGAATTATTTTTCAGAGGATAAATACAACAGGAATTACAGTTTTGTGACAGGAGAAACAACAATAATTTAGTGGCCTAACCAAAATGTAATCTGGAACCTGGACTTTTTAAAAAAAAAATTTTTTTACAAACTTAACATCGTAACAAACTTAAGTCTGCATTCCAGAGCAGTTACAGTAAACATATAATACATTTTCAAATCTTAAAAATTGGATGCAGGATGTTCTCACTGTTCTCAACATACTATAATCAACGTGTTAAGTCCTGTTGCATGCCTTCATCTCTAACAATGACAAATCAGAGGTAAATTATAAACATACTCTTTTATTTTGTTTGATATTAGCAATGCATTAAATACAGCAAAGAGACCAACCTAACAGAGCTTCATCGAGAGATCTAAGCAATTACTCCAGTCAGACCGAAGGGTGCTATAAAATCACCACATTGTTATCAGGGGCCGCATTGGGAAATGAGAAATGACACTTTGAGCTTTGGGGTACAGGGCTTTTTTCCTTTCTTTTTACATCTGTAATGAGACAATTCTGAGAATCCACACCTGTTGATTTAGCACAGGTCCTCAGTTCTGCCTGAAGGTGCAATCTTGGAGAACTTATTTATAAGACATACAGCTAATAACACATCATCGGAAAGGAAAACTTTACACAATGAGTTAAAAACAACTGGATATATGCTTCGCCAGCAGGAAAAGAGTTTAAGAGCCATTCAGGTCACTTATAAAGCACAAATGAGGATACAGTGAGACTTCACAGTCAAACATGAATAAAAACTATAAGTTAAATACTTGCAGATGCAGATTAGATCCACTCCTTCACTCCACCGCTGAGGTTTGATTAAACTGCTCTTATTAATAGGAACAATCAAAATCTGAAAGATTAAAAAAAGGCTTTTGCAAATCAAACAAACAAACGAAACAAAGATAAAGACTACAAACTATAAGGCCCCCAAATGAAAGGCTTGTTTTGTGAGCACCGCTGAAAATATTCCGCTCTTTGAGCTAAAAGTACACTTGAATTCGAGGCATGTTAAAATTGGCAATATATACTTTAAATAGTACTGTAGACAGGTCAGCAGTTTAAAATCTTCCATGTGTGCATATCACGTTTGAGCTGACTGATTAGCGATTGTAAATTATGCAGTCATGATCATATTCAGAGGGGAAGCTGATCGCACAATAATGGACCAAGATGGTACGGAAAAACCTGAGATTTTAATATACAGTGATAGGAACATGCTAATGCTAATGCTACGTCTTTGGGTTTTACTAGATTTACAGAAATGATAGACAAGCAACAAGAGGAGCTTTAAAACAAACAGATTCTGAGGATTAAAAACACTTGTTTATATTTGAGGACCAAATCAAATGTTAAAATCCAATTAATACTGAAATAATTCTGCATTTTATCAGCACTAGCCTTCAATTTGGACAGTTATGATGCGATAAAAAATATTTATTAGCTTAAATTCAAGTATTATTTTTTTCTGTCTACAATATTTTATCATCACATGTAAAACTACAACATGGTCTTAAGTTGTATTGTCTAACTTCCATGCTGAAATGTAACAGACAGAGATGCGTTATGAGCCATAATACAAACAAGATGAATGTCGGATTATTACAGAATGCTTTTTGCATTATTGACCTTATTTACTTCAATTTAAGCAAATATTGCCAAGTGTCAGGATCACTGAAGGTAACCAAATGCAACAAAAGCCTGTATGTACATACTAGCTTAACTACTCCAAACTAATCCAGATACACCGTTCAATTTTCCAGACCTTTTCGGTTTACTGACCAGTTAGAAATTTAAATACTGAACACATTGTGTAAAAGCACAATAAAGTCTCCTACCCAAATATACACTAAGTATACAAAATGAAAGATGTACAATATTATATTTGTTTAACATTATTAATACTCTTTAAATTATAGCACTGCTGTTCCCACGGAGCATATGCTTATCCATCTGATAACATACATACATTTAGCTAAATACAAAACTTCAATGAAATTCATTCTTCAAAGGATCCCTTTGCGTTTCTTCTGCAATGTACAGTATGTTTAACAAAACACTGAAGAACACAAGCTTTCTTTTATTGTGCTTTTGTCCAAACAGCCGCATGAAGCTGATTCACACTCTTAACACAGCACTGATTCATACTTAAAAAGTGCTATAACATCAGGGACATGGAGCGTTATTGTAATATTTGTTCTCCTAGCAATCAATATCAACATTTTGATCAGAGTCAAATTTCAAACTCCTACTTTTCTGCATTTTTTTTTATTTCCCTGTTATCCTGTAAGCGAATTCAGATTTGGAAACTGGTCCATGTATTGCGGGCCGGAATGATTTCAGTATTTTCTTTAACACCTGATATGCGTGAGAGAAACGCACCAGCTCCCACTGACACAGTGCAGACACACTCATGCTAAGCTACAGTAATTGCACATAATCACCACGTATCTGAACGCAACATCACCATCCAGACCAAACCACCCTACTTGCTGACTCAATATTGCAGTCGAAGGCGAAGGAAGGAGGAGATAATACAGCCATTCACCAGTCCAAATCCACAAGGAGACCAAACAATGTGGGCAGACGCTGAAAGCCAAGATTAGCATCGTTAGCATTAGCGAGTTGTCTTTCCTCATCGCTTCATCGACCTCAGGCGGACGTCTTTGAGTGAACCTGGCCGGGAAAAGTTGAGATGTTCTCAAAATAATAAAGCAGTCTTGATGCCTCTCAATTTGTAGAAGGTCTGAGAGACGAACATTACCGTGTTCAAAGGTCTCCATCGGACGGGGGTAAACATAACCTGAAGAGCCTGGATCGAGGATTAAAAAGAGTTTAGCTACTGTTGAAGCTTCATTCAACTCCAAAGCCAAAGCAGAAATAACATCTTTCAATTTTTAATCAGCGAGGTCTTGAAATAGAAGATACCTTGGAGCAAAAGGTGGCATCTGGTCCATTACTCTGAGGTTTTTGGCAGAAATCTCCACCCTGGTGCCCTGTGAATAAAGAGAATTATTATTTTCTGAGAATACCTCATATTTATTCATATTCCAAAACACGTTTGATCAGAATGTTTTCTTCTGACTTTTTAAATGTGAACTGCTGGTTTGTTGCTCAAATGACTCTTTAAGTCTTTAGACTATTGCCTACACATTTATGTGCATGTTAGTCAGATGTCAAACTCTGAATGTGTGTAGGCTTGGGTTCTTCTCACTATGCTTTTTTTCTTCTTCAAATATTGGTACAGTAGTATATAAGATATGGTATAATTCTATCATAAAAAAGTTGTTATTTTCAATATATTTGATCCACATTTCGTATTTATTCTCCTAAACTGAAAATCCTGTGATCAGTCACTCTTCCTTCCCTTTTTCTACTCCAGCTTGAGTTTCTTTCTTCTGTAGAACATAGAAGCTGTTGAAGAAAGCTGAAAACTGGTAAGCACTGACATCCATATGAGGAAAAATAAAATAATATAGAAGTCAATGGATACAGGTTTCTAGCTTTCTTCAATGTATCTTCATACAGGATTATAACCACTTAAAGGTGAGTAAGCAGTGAGTAATTGTTACATTTTTGTGTGAGCTATCACTTTAAACATCTTAAAATATAGTTCACCCATAAACAAAACTTTCCTCACTCCTTTACTTGAGGTTCTAAACCAAGGGTGGACAAACTTGGTCCTGGAGGCCCGGTGTCCTGCACAGTTTAGCTCCAACTCTAAACAAACACAACTGCTTATAGATTTCTAGTGATCCTGAAGACACTTATTTTTGCACATGTGTTTGATTAGTGTTGGAGCTAAACTGTGCAGGACACCGGCCCTCCAGGACCGAATTTGCCCACCCCTGCTCTAAACTTTTATGAATTTCTTTCATAAATTTCTGTATATCTTCTCGATATCTTCCTTTGTGTTCAACGGAAGAAAGAAACTTGAGCATTCCATCCATGGAAGATGAGTAAACAACGAAAGAATGTTTTTAGTTTGAACATTTTGTGAACTGTCCCTTTAATCCATTTCTCAACTTCCTTGTCATCTGAGCACTTTTTTCTTTTCTATAAAACTCTAA
Organism: Danio albolineatus; assembly: GCA_903798035.1. Lineage (NCBI taxonomy): Eukaryota > Metazoa > Chordata > Actinopteri > Cypriniformes > Danionidae > Danio > Danio albolineatus. The sequence continues at coordinate 5,006,747 of CAIGQQ010026963.1, forward strand.
CACTTTTCAGTATAAACTGATTGTTTGCATACTTTCTAATCTCCCTTTAGACTCTAACATGTGGGTTTGTTAAGAGATGATCTACGATAATTACTTCAGCTGTGATTTCATAATATTTTGGCACATCTGTGTATATTTACCATAGTTTAAAAAGAAAACTTTGAAAATTTTCAGTCAGCTTTGCTTGTTACAATGTTGGAGGCATTTATATAAAATACCAAGGTGTACATTTTCTCCAGGTTACAAACATCCAGATATCTTAGTTCATTTGTCAGCTGTACAGTCCCACATCTGTCTGTTATCTGAGAGACTTTTGCCAACAAATAAACGTGGGAGATAGTGGAGTTCAGGTAAAACACGAAACAAAAATCTGGTTTAATAGAGGCAGAGCTGTCCTTTAAATGTACTGTACAGAAGCAGTTTAGTGGCCATCTACTGGCAAAAAAATGCATAACCTGTAGTGTAATCTTGCTTTTTCCGTGCAAAATACTCTACAGTAAATGCACCCCAAATTATGTATATATGCACTACATTCACACTGACAATAAACCTGATAACATACTTATGTAACTGCTTGTGGTTTGGCACACTGACTCAAAAATCTGTCTCATCAGCTATCATTTATTCCACTTAGTGTCACGCTTATGTTTTTTTAAAAACATTTTGCTGTTTTATTAAGCATTTCCTGTGATATTCCGAAATGAGCAGAAAAAAGGTTAATGAAAACAGCTATTGACAAATAATGCCCCTAAAATGCACCTCATAAAGACTTGCATTAAATTTAACTGAATAGTAAAGAGTCCTAGAGGAGTTAACTCCCCTCAAAGCCAATTCAAATTTGCTTCAAAGAGTTTGGTTTCTGACAAAAGGAGGATTTTTACCAATTAACAAAACATATCAACTTACTGTAGTCTAGCTACAGGAGCAGATGATATGGTCCCAGCGATTTACATTCTCTACCCATTACAGATTTGATTTAGTAAATATTAAAATATTTTAATGACATCAGTAAACAGTTGGAGTTCTGCTGTACCTGTTTACGCATGAGGTCCATGGTCTGCATCAGGCAGCGTGGCATGAGGCTGTGGTTTCTGGCCAGAATAGTAGCTTGCTCCAATGACACAGTCAGAGTACACCTAAAAACACACAAAACCTTAGTCAGAGACACTCTTGACAATCTACTACAAGTGTATCGGTAACCTAAGATACAAAATCACATGGATAAGATGCACATTTGAGCAATAAATGTGACCCTGTATCACAATACCAGTCATAAGGGTCATTTTTTTAAAATAGTGATTTATACATCATATAAATGATAAATAAATATACTTTATATTGATGACTTGTTAGATTAATAGGGCAATGTTTGGAAAAATATGAAGAAAAACATCTTTAAAGTTGTCCAGATTAAGCTCTTAGCAATGCACATTACTAAACAAAATGTAAGTTTTGATATATTTACAGTAGGACATTTATAAAATGTCATCATGGAACATGATTTTAATATTCTAATGATTTTTGACATGAAAGAAAAACTATCATTTTTGACTCATACATTGTATTTTTGGCTATTCCCACAAATATACTGCAGTATAAGGCTGGTTTTGCTGTCAATATAAAACAGCTTTGAGTAGAAACTAGACTGTGGCTCCACTTCACTAGATGAGAGCGTGTCATGCAGTTACACCTTATTATTGACTATTGGATCTAGAGCAGCATGAATGGAAGATTTGAGTGCAGATACAGCACCTCTGCATCCCTGTGGCACACATGGTGATCTGACAGGCTCCGAGTCGATTGCAGAGCTCAGAGGACACCAGCAGCACACTGACCCCTGAAGGCTGACCCGCAGAGCCAGCCTTTACATTCATATATGTCTGCATGAGACGACACAGGTCATCCAGAGTGTTGAGCGGCCGCAGGAGCTGGAGAACCATTCAATGAAACAAGTTTGAACTTTTGAATTTCAAAACAACTTTAAATAACTATGCACACTTATGGATGTGTTCCTGCATGTTTATTGTGTTGTTTTGCACTAGAATATCAACGTTCACACACACAGACACAAAGTAAAAAATAAAAATTTAAAATCACTCATGCAGGATTTAATTGGTCAACCAACCTGGTCTATTTTCATGGCAGTGGAATTTGAGTCTGAATTAGATTTCTCTAGATAAAAAGCCCTGAAAAAAAAAAGAAAAAGTATATATATATAAACGCAAATGACTAAATTAGTAAGAATCAGCATTTTTAATATATATACTGTATATCTATATAAAATAAATTAAAAGAAATCTTGAACATTCTCTGTATTTAATAGATGAATTAAAGTTTGAATAAAATGTTAATATTGGTTTTATTCTATGCAAGGATGACATCAAACATGAAAATAACAGTCACAATAACAGAGGTTATGCCACCAAATATTGAGTTCTTAGTTCTTCTGAAGAAAAAAATAAATAAATCAACATGGATTTCTTTGCAAACACTTTTTAAACAGGCAAGAAATGTCATTATTTTACAAAATAAAAACAAAAAAAGTCTCTCAAACACCTATAAATGCATGCATAACTGCTTCCATAAAAATGAATAAAGAGGACAACTGTTTTCAGCTGTTAAATGTAAACATTTCTTCAGCATCAAATCTGCATATTAGAATGATTTCTGAAGATCAAGCGGCACTGAAGAGTTTACATGATATGAAGAGAGATCTGTACCTGAGTTTGCGGTAATAACCTTTGACCTTCTCCAGTGAGAGAGCATTTGTGCGTTGCTGAAACTCTTCCATGGTAACAAAATCCTGAGACAATACTCCTTCTGGCTTCTCCAGCCCTGATAAAAGTAAAGAAAAGGTAAATGAACCTCACTCCTTGCACAGTGCTGTAATGCACAACATACACCACTAGATGGAGGCCAAGACTCAAAGAAACAGAGTGATCTAAATGAGCACTTGAGGACCTTGTCTGTACAGTATATTAACAATAATATGGGCATTTGTGTAAGCACTGCCCTTGCAAAATGCAGCATTTTATGTTTCAGACGAGGTCTATATTTAGATTTAAGGCATAAAAGTAAAATTTTATAGTAATTAACTTCATGAAACATTACAAGCGACAGATTTGAAACTACTAACATTGCACACATAATAAATAAATGTTTGCCCAGGAAACTCACTACTTTCAGCAGGTCTCAGTCAGCATGTTAGTAGTAGGTAAGTAATAACCTTAGCATAAAAATACACACAAACTAAAATATAGTAATAGATTATCATTGTTATGGTTATTTTTGATAAATAATGTAAGTTTACTTGACATAAACTGAACCAAAATGTCAATAAATTGTAAATTAAGTGTCAATGTCAATAAAATTACAAATAAAACTAATCCATACACTTAAAACGTCAATATGAAATTGACCGAGTTTGTAAAAGACACTTCTCTTCACTTGATTCAGGGTTATCACTGCATCACAGTTATAACAAATGCTACTTGAAATAAATATTGAATACTACAGTATATCACAATATATATGTATATTATACAGTATATACACACATAAATACAACAGTTACTCAATGATACTAAAATAACAATGATTTATACTCCTCACAATGCATAAAATAGCAGGCATTGCTCAAAAGAAATGTGCAATGACGCCTGACAGCTTAAGAGGGCAGCTAATTAATATGGCAACTTTTTTGAACAGCCTATGGCGCCTTAAAATACAGGCTCTGTAGACAGCACACTAGGGTTTAGACCTGTAAACTATAAACAACATGGGTTTAGAATGGAAACGGTCATTTATTTTGTTCCCACCTCTAGTGAAGAGGACTGATTGCAGCTTCAGAGAGCCTCCGTTCTGCAGTCGTGTTGGCAGTTCACTGAAATGACAGTTGTCCAGGAACATCGTCACCCTGATGGCCTGCCGACTGCCTTCCACCTGGTAATGCACAGATGTGTCTACGGAGGGGAAAAAAAGGAAGGAAAGCAAACATGACTCACAGTGAGATGGTATTTATAATTACAACTACTTTCATCCTTTTCCCTCATACTAGAACTAAAATTCTGACATCATTTACCCAATTGTCACTTCAAAATTGGTTTTTAATCAAATCTGAGAGGTTTCTTTCTCTCCATTGAAAGTATGGCTAACCAAAACCTTATTAAAATTTCAATGTTTATGAATAGACTATAAAAACAAATCTATATATGACTGTTTGCAGCATTGAAATGTTATCACAGCAGCTCAATCGTGTTTGCTAGAATTGGGATAACCAACAAGGTTAATTTTTGCATGCCATGTGCTGCTTCTCAGCTTTCACAAGAAGCAAAAATGTAGGGCTTGTACTAGAATTAAAGGCATAGTTAACCCAAAAATGAAAAATGTCATGATTTGGTCAGCCTTGACTTGTTCTAAAAGAATTAGATTTTTTTTCTTCTATTGAACACAAAAGATAATGAACTGAAGAATGTTAGAAACATGTAAACATTGACACCCATTAAAGGAAAAACAAATACTATGGATGTTAATAGTTACAGGTCTCCAACATATGCGTGTTCAACAGAATAAAAAAAACTCAAACTGGTTTAGAACAAGTAACTTTTGGGTGAACTACCCCTTTGAGAATTATGATCTAGTAAATTAAACCCAATTTCATCTTAAACAGTGATCGTGTCGCCTTAGAAGACTTGGAATAAACCACCTGGTTTGTATTAAGTATTTTTTTTTATGAATGTTTTGAGTAGAAAATGTTTTGGGTGAACAAACATTCAGTGTAGGGACAGAAATATGTCTTTTGGAGAATAAACAAAATCATGTAATTTCGAAACAACATAAGGGTGATTAGAAAAGCCAGATTTTTAATTTTGAGCTGAACAAACATTTAAACTAGGTATGAAGCTGTGTTTTTACTGCCTTGATCATAAGTTGACAAAGCAAACAATTCCTGTTTACATTCATTCATTCATTTTCTTGTCGGCTTGGTCCCTTTAGTAATCCGGGGTCGCCACAGCGGAATCAACCGCCAACTTATCCAGCATATTTTTACGCAGTGGATGCCCTTCCAGCCGCAACCCATCCCTGGGAAACATACACACACACACATTCACAATCATACACTATACGGACAATTTAGCCTACCCAATTCACCTGTTCACCACTTTTCTAACGGACTTGTGGGGGAAACCGGAGCACCCGGAGGAAACCCACGCAACCACGGGGAGAACATGCAAACTCCACACAGAAATGCCAACTGACCCAGCCGGGGCTCGAACCAGCGACCTTCTTGCTGTAAGGCGAATGTGCTAACCACTAGGCCACCGTGGCGCCCTCCTGTTTACATTTGGAGTTTAAATACATTGTCCACTTTCCACCACTTTTCTAACGAGAGAAGATCTATGGAAGGGTTTATCTACAGGCCCTTTCTGATCTTTTCATCTGACATAGCAAAACTGACATACTTTGTTATGCTATTTACATTCTTATATTTTTTAATTATGAAACTAAACCAAAAAAACTAATTAATTACCAAAGCTGAGAAATCCATTAAATATTAATTAATTCATATTAAGGGCACCGTAGTGAGTAGCACGTTCGCCTCACAGCAAGAAGGTCACTGGTTTGAGCCTCGGCTGGGTCAGTAGGCATTTCTGTGTGGAGTTTGCATGTTCTCCCCGTGGTTGCGTGGGTTTCCCCCGGGTGCTCCGGTTTCCCCCACAAGTCCAAAGATATGCGGTAAAGGTGAATTGGGTAAGCTAACTTGTCCGTAGTGTATGAGTGTGAATGAGAGTGTATGGATGTTTCCCAGAGATGGGTTGCGGCTGGAAGGGCATCCGCTGCGTAAAACAAATGCTGAATAAGTTGGCGGATCATTCCGCTGTGGCAACCCCGGATAAATAAAGGGACTAAGCTGACAAGAAAATGAATAAATGAATGAATAATTCATATTAAATGTAATATTATTTATAAACCAAGAGGTATAGGTCTAAGTAAAAACTGCTTCATAAAACAAGACTGGTAAGAGAACATTTGATTTTCAACTTGAAAACCAATAAAGAAATTTGATCATGCTTCAGAAACATACACTGAAATGTTTCACAATGATAAGAGCAGTTTGTTTGAACACATTTTAGCCTATGAACATTTACACTATGAAAGCAATTCAATCTAATATGTTTTCAACCACCTGTGGAAGTGGTCAAAAGTGGGCAGAACATTCATAATCACATCATAGTACCAGACGTAATTGGGGCATAAGTACTGCACTTGCAAATGTACAATATCCTTTACTCTATTTTGGATCACACTGGGAAACGTGAGCATAACTAGGTGCGAGAATCCTGATAAAACCTTACAGAAGTGTGAAGGGAGGAGGGGGGACTTTTCACATTTGTACTACACGGAGATGACCTTGTAAATAAAGCACCTTTGCGGCAGGAACAAACCACAGAGCAGAACTTCCTCCCCTCAGATTTACCCAAACCAAAACAGAAGAAGATGCAGATAAAGCTGCTCTCCATCACGGGGAACTGTGCTGACATTCCTGAACAGGACATCTGGAGGGTGTGTGTGTGGAGGGAAAGGGTGATGCTATATAAGGATGGAAGTTTTGGCTTCCACTTTTTAGAGGAATCACACAACCTTATCAGAGTAAAGGGAGGGAACCCAGGATGTTTCTATTTATAAAGGAAAGGAATTTGTGGTTATTGTTGCGGGTGTATTAGTGGTTTACAGAGTGTATAATCAAACCATTCATTTATAAAGCATGCACGACTACACAATACTTTGGTTTATGATAGTTACGATTTCAGATAATGTGTTTTTGATTTGGGCTTTTATTGTATCACAGACAAGCAACGTCAGATTATTTGCTGCTTTGAAGCCACTTGTCGTCTTTATTGATGTGCATGATGTCATTGTTCAACAGGTCATTGACACCAGCGAAAACAAATCATACCAATACCTTTGCAGCTCTCTTTCTGTCAGGATGTTATGATATGTCAGACATGGTGTCGATTTTCATTTTTTT
>CAIGQQ010026963.1:5015216-5039306 GCA_903798035.1 Danio albolineatus
CAACACAACAAAACAAAATACAACAAAAAACAAAACACAACACAACACAACAAAATACAACAAAAAACAAAACAAAACACAACACAACAAAACAAAATAAAAAATAAAAAAACACAACAAAAAACAACAACATAACAAAAAACAAAACACAACAAAACAAAACAAAAAACATGCCTGAGCTGGGTTTACTAAACGATCCAAAATAGCTGTTCATCTGGATCAAATCAGGGCTGAAGTATCAGTTTATTAAAGATGCATGTGGTGAAGGTAGAATGTCATTTATCTGAGCACCACAGGAACAGTCTGTGTAACCTTGACGAGGATGCTGTGGATCCTGATGGCTGAGTCTGCTTGAGGCATCCTGACAGACCAGGAAAGTTATATTGGGATTCTAAGGGCAACGTGTGCTTGCAGAACTGTTCGGAGAACCGTTTGTGTTTGTTTTCCTCTTTACAATACATCCCAATTTCCTGCTCTCTGAATCCTCTCCCCTTTTTCCCTAGAATTTGCATGCTGTTTATAGGAATTTGTATATTCACAGAGGGTCTGGCATTTGCATTAGTGTCTGTGTCACTACTCTGGTTTGGGCCCTCGGGGCTCCAGACCTCAGCACCTGTAATGAGAGAGTTTGGCAGCATCGCACACCCTCATCCATGAACAAGGAGAACATCTGTCCTGGCATATGCTTTATTGCGCCATTCATCCAAACACACACACACACACATACAGTCAGTACAATTAAGGGGAAATTCACTGCAGTTTGAGGTTAAAACCTCAGAATGTTTCAGTGAACTTGGTTGAAGGTCAAGAACAGATGCCAAATCCAAAACATCCTTTGAGAACTGTGGAGGGAGTTGAACCGCTGGGTTTAATTTATATGACTTTAAAAAAATATAAGACTACTGCTGACAGCCATCACTGAGGAGAAAATGAATTAAATCACTGATTGCTGTCACTTTCATTATAACCATTTAAAACTTATTCAGTGTTTTTACTGTTACCCATGGAAGTTTGCCCGGTTCATAAGTTTATAAACTTAATGGCCATAGAAGGAAGGATGAGCCTCAAAGTCACTAATCTAATCACTAATATAAAAGTTTGAACGTGTTTATCAGCAAAATTGAACTTTTCTAGAACATTTGTGTCTAGGTAAACAGTTCAAACTCTTAAAACAAACTTGATTTTGAGCGGTTTGAAGAATCATCATCTCAGTTCATTATTTGATTTCACTTGAAGCATACTGGGGCTATTAGGACGAAAACAAACTGTATGTAGTGAGTATTGTGCTTAAAACAATACTTGTAATTTATTGTACACCCCAAACCAATTGTTCTGAAAATTCAGAAATCATTTTTAGACTATATATCTTCAAATCAGTTATCAATTGATGGTAGATTTGACATTAATAAATGTAGTTGGAGTGAAGTTAATTTGTTTTATTTCATAAACTACTAATAGACTCAAATATGAACAAAAATTGTGTAGATCCAGTGTGTATTTTTTGTAGAAAACGACATCTATATACACACACATATCCATCCATCCATCCATCCATCCATCTACCATCTACTATGTCATTTACATATAAATGATAATATCAAATGAATGGGTGATACGCACTACGTTTACATGGACATCAGTAATCAAATTATTTTCCGTAATATGAATAAGATAATAATATGATTAGGGTGTTTACACAAATTGCTTTTTGAATGTTCCTTTTATGATCCCGTTTTACATGTTATAGCACATAGTTCGATTAAAGTCATTGTGTCACCGTGCTATCCACGTTTCACGTAATTTCGGGTGTTTCATTTATAATTTTTCTACTTTAACTGCAGTTTGGCACTTTCACTTTCATTCAGGAACATTTGATTCATGTCCCCGTGACAAACTGTGGTATTGGATAAGAGTATGAAGTAAGGACTGGTGAACTGTGTTGTTTTATGATGAACTTTTACATGGCATATGAAAAAAAAAAAAAAAAAAAAAAACTCGCCATTACGTGATGCAGGTGTCTGTGTTCCTTTTCAATAGGTGCATAGAATAGTGTCAAACATCCGTAAGTGTATAGACTATCCTGTTGCAAAATGTGGCAAAAATCTTACACGGCGGTGATAGTTGCTGTGTTTACATGTCTGTAATGCACTTCAATAATGCGTCTAAAATTGGCATAATCCACATGTCTTAATTTGATTTCTGTTTAGTTAGATCCTGACTTTAGTCGAATTAAAGTAATAAAAATTAAATTAAAAAAAATGCTGTTTACATGGCAGACTCTTAATCAAAGTATTGTCTTAATCGTATTCAAATCAGATGAATGGTGTCCATGTAAACATACTGAATGACTCTTAAATTGAATTGCCTCAGATGAATCTTTTAGAAATGTAATCATATCTATCTGAGCGTTTAAAGGGTATACATAAAACAGTCTATTGCCCTATAAATTTCCAAGAACGTTCTTCTGAGAAGCAGCACTTCCATATCCAGATGCAGGTTCACAAGACAATGCTGTATATACTTTGAGTTTAATGATCTAACTACATGAAATACATTTATTTTCCTGAATAAAACTACCTTTCACTGCTTTAACAGTTAACAAACCAACTTGTTGAACAACGATCGGAATATGGATGATGTTTTCTTGAAGTGTTGATCTAATGATCTAACGAAACCCAGTTAACCTGCTAAAACAGACTTCATTAAAGCCGTCCATCTTCTGTCTGAACTGAAGATGTTGCTACAACATGAATTCACTGTCACTTAAGGCCTATTACTTCTGTTTTATAACACTGGTCACATGGCTACAAGTTAATGTACTTTTTAGTAAGATCACAGGGAAGGGAGGCAGTCTTGGGGCTGTTGTAAGAGATTGGAGGAGTCTGGTTACTGGGAAAACACTGGGATGAACTGGGAGTAAGATTTTGAGGTTTGATTGACACTCGAGTTTTGTTTGCTACGCAGCAAAGCACTAGTTCAAAGATGATTTGAAATGCAATCTCTTAGACTCACAAACTGGAGGAAAACATGTCCGAGAGAATGATGTGCCTGGGGTTCAGGCTGCAAACTGGCATCTAGAGTGGAAAGGAACTCGCGATGGACATCCAAAATGGATTCGATGTTGGAAAACAAGACCTGTAAAGAAAGCAAAAAGACAATAGTTCAGAAAATAATCAACAATGAAGGCTCTTGATGTTTTTCTCCAAAAGACATCTATGTTACACTTAAATTGTCACACAGATATCAAACTGGCAGGCCTTTGGTTTAAAGAATGGCAGCTTTTCAAGTAAATATTTTAAGGTTGTTTGAATGAATATAATAAAATCTGTTCAACAAGTGTGAGTCAAAATATCTTGTAATTGCAAGATGGCTATAACACTAAAGATTGTTTTGCTCTAGCATCATTTGTTTGCCTGTGGTTTACTCAGTTCATATAGACATACTGCATATTTTCTACATCTGCATGTAAAGGTTTTTGTGCATGTTATTGGTTTTACCTTGACCTGCTCCTGAGTCAGACATTGCTGGTTTTCTGCAGTTTGTCTAATCCTCTGGAGAAAAGCCTGTTGATTTACAAATAAATAGAGAGAGAGAGAGAGAGAAAGTTAGTGTGCAGTTGTGGAATCACTGCGGTGTGAAAAAGGTGTGGCAGATTTGCCACACTTATGCTCATTTTTTTGAAGTTGTAACACTTCCTGTACACCCTCTTTCTGCCTGCTACTCTGACTGGAAACTTCACATTCAGCTTCAGTGACAAACACACACAACAGTGTGAAGCCAAACTCCACATGCTGTACTGTCTGGTTTAGCATCACTTCAGGAGAGTAAAACAAATAACAGAAAGAGAATTTTACAGAATTACTTTAGTGTTCTGATGGTCATTTGAGACATCCTGTTGATTATATGTAGCTTTTGCATGTACTTGGGGACCATGAAAATGAAATGTTAGCAGTTATTAAGTCTACTAATGCTCAAATCAGAACAATTTGGAGTTGCTTCAACAGAATTTCTAAAGGGGACCAAAATTAATAGTTGCCATTTTTTTGCATTAAATTTAGCAAAGCTTTTTATCCATTTAGTCATCATCCAAAACTCTTCACTGTAAAGAAAAAAGGTGGACAAAATAATATTAATAAAACATGAATTGATAAAATAAATAAATGCTTGGTTTTCATTCCTTGTTTGTCTTGTTTTAAATGTATATTAACAGTATATACTATAGTAAAATGTAAAAAAAAAAAAAGGTCTAGGGCAACTGTTTATATTAGTATATTTGAGTTTGGTACAACTTGAATGTGAGGAGACTTTCAGTTTTGGGTGGACTATCACTTTAAATCATTTTAAGTCATCTTGAGACCAGAGTTTCCAGAGGCTATTTGGCCACCTCTATATACACAGAATATAACCATATTGATTAGTAAAGCAACCTCAGAAAGCCACGTTAGTGATCCTAGACCGCAAAAAAATAATCAAAAACAACACTTTTTAGAAATTGATATTGAAGTAATATCTGAAATCTAAATAATAATAAAAAACTTTCCATTGATGTGTACACATTATAGGACAATGTTTGAATGTTGGAAGGGGTGTTAGTGAGGCCAGCAGGGGGCGCTCAACCTGTGGTCTGTGTGAGTCCTAATGCTCCAGTAAAAATGAAGGGGACACTATACTGTCAGTGGGCGCCGTCTTTCGGATGAGACATTACACCGAGGTCCTGGCTCTCTGTGGTCATTAAAAATCCCATGGCACTTCTTGTAAAAAGTAGGGGTGTAACCCCGGTGTCCTGGCCAAATTCCCTCAATCACCCCTTACGATCATGGCCTCCCAATCATCCCCATCCACTGAATTGGCTCTATCACTGTCTCTCCACTCCACCAATAGCTGGTTTGTAGTGAGCGCACTGGCGCTGTTGTCCTGTGGCTCGAGTCGCATCATCCAAGTGGATTCTGCACACTGGTGGTGGTGTGGAGAGGTGTATGGCCATACACAATAAAATGCACTATATAAATGCACATTACATTAGATATGACTATTGAAAAATCTGGAATCTGAGCATTAAAAAGAAAAAAATATACACTGAGAAAAAGAAAAACACATTTGAAGTGCTCTAGATTAAAGTTATTTGCAAATGCACATCATTTGCACATCATGCACATCATTTGATTACTTTTTGTTATATTTATAGTAGGAAATTTATATATTCACTATTGTGATCATTTTTGGCATGAAAAAAAAATCTATAATTTGGACCCATAGAATGTATTTCTGGCTATTGCCAAAAATACACCCCTGCAACACAAGACTGGTTTTGTGCTCCAGGGTCACTCATCCGAATGAGATAAAAAGAGTAGCAGAGGGTTGAGACAGAATTATAAATATCCTGATCACTGATTTGCACAGTTTTAGCGAAGTCTCCCATGGAGAAAGACAGTCTGCCAGTCACTGACTGTGTCTAATTCTGGCTCTGTAAAACACTTCTCGTCAGCGGCAGTGGCAATGAGCTGATGTGCGAACAGTGCGGCTCAACTCACTCCGCACCCGCGTCTGTGCAATTACCTGTCACTCCAGCTATTGTCTCCCACAGCAACAGCACTCTACACTCATCCAGAGCGCTTTCACCTTCGCCACACTACTGTTGTTATTGTTGTTTTTTTCTACTTCTTTCTCTTTGATTCTTTTATTAGCTTGTGAGGTGATTTTCTGCGTCAGCACAGGGCTGATTGTTTCTGTAGAAAACACTATCATCATTCTGTCCACCTTCTGTCATGGATTTTAAAGGCAAGCGTGACCTTAAATTCAAGCCATCACGCCTCTTTTTCCCTTTACCACAATGACAGGATGAAAAGTTTGCTAATGAGAAGCACTCGCCGCCCTTACGGCATCTCTCTGATAATGACAGACTAACTCTCGGTCACACTTTGGAAGACTCTGGAATCTCTGGAAGACATTTGCCATGCCAGCTTACAGTTGGAACAACATTTGTTTGTGATCTCCAACACTTTAAACATCATGTGAAAAATCACATGCTCGCACTCAGGAAATGCTTTATTTACTTGAAGGGATAGTCTAAAGGTTTTGTGAAAATTAATATTCAGTCAACATGTACTATGAAATTTCAGCCCGATCTCACAGGGAAGTGTAACTACTTTAAGATTTGTCAGTTTAGTGGCTAATTTGTACAAATTCATATGAGATAAGTCATGAGAAAGCCCAAGTCTAAACCCAACCATTATTGGGAGAAGAGCAAAACATGCTAAAATGTACAATGGAAATTGTACAAATTTATATGAATTACCCATTAAAACAAAAAGTTACAAATTGGCTCGAGATTTTGGCATTGGAAATTAAGTTTAAAGGTGCCTTATAATGAAACCAAGGTATACCGAGGTATAGTAGAATAATAAAAGATCAGTATATGGAAATGGGCATACTGTGAGCCTCAGACAACACTGTTTCCTCGTTTTCATTTAAATTCCACAAGTGTAAAACCCCAGTAGACAACGGGCCAATGAGAAGACAAAACAAACTGTGACAAGACTCACGGGCCATGCCCTCCGCATTTGCATGTATGACTAATTTGGGTTGTTCATCCGGATCTGACGAGCAGCCATGTCATCAAGCTCTGAGATCATAAAAAAGCTCTGAGATCATTAATATGCATGCCTTAGGTTGCGTTTGATAAGCAACAATGTTTTCTTGTGAGACAACAATGATAATTTTCCTCCCTTAGTTACTTTTAAGCGTGCATTTCACTTACTATGTATGTGGGACTTTTATTTTGAAAACGCGAGCGCAAATTTGTTTACTGTGCGTTACTGGGTAACAATAGCATGAGGCACGTTCAAACTGGCCTCAGGACGCAAAATGCAAGATTTACAGATTACACATTTATTCATCTCCACTCTGAAGAGACATAAGGTATGTTTAGATATGTATGATAGGTATGTTTAGTTAATTTATCGTGTTTATAGTGAAATTTAATGCGTATATTTCAACAAACACGTGTAGACTGCATAATCGTGTCAAATCACTCTGCTCAACTGTCATCTGTTCATGCAGAGGCTGATATTAATTCCTGGCTGTGCTTCACAATCATGAGGGGGTCTCTCCACTCCACCACCAGTGTGCAGCATACACTTGGATGATGCGAAGGCAGCCGCAGGACAATAGCGCCAGTGCGCTCACTACAAACCAGCTATTGGTGGAAAGGAAAGAGAGTGATAGAGCCAATTCAGTGGATGGCGATGATTGGGAGGCTACAGTAAGGGTCATGGTGGAAATTTAGCCTGGACACCTGGGTTACACCTGTACTCTTTTTACGAGAAGTGCCATAGGATTTTTAATGACCACAGAGAGTTGGGACCTCGGTTTAACGTCTCATCCGAAAAGCCAATGCTTAGTGAGAGTATGGTGTCCCCTTCACTACACTGGGGCATTAGGACTCTCACAGATCACAGACTGAGCGCCCCTCACTAACACCACTTCCAACAGCAACCTAGTTTTGACCAGGCTCAGCCCTGCTTAGCTTCAGTGAGTAACCAGTCTTGGCCTGCAGATGATATGGCTGTAGCCTAGAAGCTGTGACTTCTTTGACTATAGCTTAAAAATACAACGCCATACATCTCTATCACTCTCTTTTGTCAAGTTTAATTATAATTTAGCCTTTATCCAAAACAGATCTGGTGGGCAAAATACTCTGATTGGGGTTGTATTTGTTCGTGTTCAACGTACATCATGCTGTGTGGTGTTTGTGTTTGTGTTTGTAAGAGCGGCACGTTAGAGCAAGCTCATTAATATTCACAACACGAGTCATATATGGTCAATCATGGAACTTCTGATTCTCTGGGTATTTTATGGCGTAATAAATGAGCTTGTAAAACAGTTCCTGAAGATTTTTACATCTTCCCAAAGTCATAAACCTACTATTTAGATATCAGAGAACAATTTAACTTATTAAATCAATGTAGTATATGGCACCTTTATTTTTTAATTATGTTCACTTTATTAAAAAAAAAATCTGGGTCTTTTTTGTTTGTTTGTTTTTTTTCAAGTCAAAATACATTTTAAATACAAAACAATCCCATTCAATAAATTAGTTGAGGGAAACATATATTTGCGCATTGGGCCATTTGAATTTTTTTTTATAACAGGATTGTGAAATTCTCAGTTTTCTTCACATCATAAATTTACTCACCCTCTATATTAGAGAAAAAAACTGTTAATAATTCATATTTAGAGTTCATACTATGAAATTCAGTGGAATCCGTTGATGTTACTGGCATTAGTGACATTAACAAACAAAGCCAAGCATCATCTTTTTGGTGTACAGAAATATGAAAGTCATACAGATTGAAAATAACATGAATAAACGATGACTGAACTTTCTTAATAAGGAGAACCGTCCCTGAAGCAAACATTCATCAGATCATACAGAAGGCCCTTGAACACACTTGTAAGTGGCATTTTGTGTAATACGGGTGATGGCAGCGTTCACTGCAGTTCTTGAGGGCAGTGTGTGGGGCCTGTCCCTCAGGCGTGGGCTAATTTAATCTTTCATATGGGCCATCCACATTCATCCATAAAACGGCCATCCATGTGACTCAGCCTGAGGGGCTGATAGTGTTAAAGACAGGATGTGCATCTCCGAACTGCCTCACAAATACAATGAAGGGTGTGAAAGATAACGGATGTTTGGATGACAGGGATTGAGTTAGAGATTACAATATTTTAAAACAAAATTTATGGTTAAGTACTCTCGCCATCTATAATTTCTCAGAAAAACTGATGGCTCTACGCACAAACTACATCATTGGCCAGCCGAACAGAGTAACATTGGTTTGATCTTCATTGGTTTAAAGCAAATATAGGCAAAAAATAATTATAAATACCATTTTCTGTACAAGCTTTACAGAGTGGCCATTTCAGTTGATTTTGTGACTGAAAATTACTCATAATTCTGAGAAAATCTTCAGCTGTACTGTATTGTGACTAACCTAATATCGAAGTACATGAACTAAATACAATTTGTTGAAAATAAAACCTACAACTTATTAGGCCATATACAGCTTGTAGACCATTAATGTCCTATGATCTTTTTTCTTTCCAGTCTGCCAAAAGGTGCCAAAAAGTAGCTGTATCAATGTCAGTTGGTCTTATGATGCAATTCATCCAATTTTTACATTTCATTTAGCTTGCTAAAGTTAGTTTTGGTTTTGGTATTCACTGAACATTCATCTGTGCTGCTTTAGAGACTGTTGGCCGACTCTTGCTGGTTTTCCAGAGTGCAAAAAAAAAAAAACATTTGAAAGGTTGTACTTGGACTAGTGGTCAGATTGATTTGACTATGATTTGAATATGATGCGTTCTACAATAACTCAATTTATGAGCACACACACTGTTTGCGAAGGAGTTGTTAAACAGGGATTGGATCCAAATGCAGCTTTTATTTAGCTTTGAATCGAATGCAACAGCTAAATGAGACTCAGCAGATAATTAAGGCTGCGTCCGAAACCGCATACTTCCATACTATACAGTGAGCTAAAATCAATATGCGAGCTGTGTAGTATGTCTGAATTCACAGAATTCGAAAATCAGTATGCGAGAAGTATGCGGATGACTTACTATTTCCGGCAAGATTCTGAAGTGTGCAGCCCATGCACGCTGCGCTATCCCATGATGCCCCACGAGAGAATTCATGAATGGGAGTGAAGCGACGCAACTGTCTTTTCTAACGGCAGAGTAGTACGTTTAAATTCAAATACAGTACCTACTGAGTAGTAGGCGGTTTCGGACACAGTTTAAGTGTGTGGAGTATTTATAGTCCATGTAATCAGTGATGATGGACTGCAGCTGTGTGTAATCAGAAGGTGAACTGAAATCGGTGTGTGAATGCAGGGCATGATGGTATGGGTAGTCCATGAGGATGAGACAGATGCTGTGTCGCAGTCACTTAATTATACTACATTCTAAAAGTATATACATTGGAGTGTGTAAAAGAAGAGTATGCAAACTTTGAGACATATTGCTTACTCATTAATGGACTGTTATGGTGCTTAATTATGAGGCTGTCAATCATCTCAACACATCATCCACATAGCTGTCATGTTTAATAACCTACTACACTGGAGATGCAGCAGCAGGTTAATCTGCCATTCACGAGTCTTTCATGCAGAGAATTCATAGCTGTAATTCACCTAAATTTAATTTTCTCTTCCTAAGTTTGTAGTTCATTCTGGCCAGATTGACTTATAGTAATACTGATGACATTTTGTCAATACCTTAATTAATATGTACATATAACATAATTAATTTAGGAAATAAAAAGAAAATCATGTCTTCTTGCTTTGTAAAGCCTAACAGCATCTTCAAGAAATTTTGGGTCCCCCAACATATTTTCGTTAGGGTCTGTGCTACTTGCAGTGCATTTCTGTATTTGCATATGTTGTGAGTATTTTCATTTCCTTGTTTAATAAGAGATTGATCTATTAATGTTTACTACTTGCATCTCCATAAAATCTAATAAACAATAATATTAGATTTAATAATCTAATATTCTGACACGTTTTTGTTGCTATTTGCAGTGCATTTCTGTATTTGCATGTGTTGTATTTTCATGCATACAATCTATAAACACAATCAAGAAAAAGACACAACAAAAATAAAGTGTTTTGTCGTTTCCAGAGTCTAACAGTATTTAGGTACAGTAACTGAGTGATAAAAATAAAATAATTCAATAAAATGAATCATAGTTAAGTTAAAAATAAGTTAAAAGTTACAAATGGTACAATTCCTTATACCTGAATGTTTTTTAAAACATTATACAATCACAGGCATCAAAAACACAAGCAAATGATAAATTATAATACAAACTCAACATTGCAAGTGCTACGATGGGACTATTGCCAATGATCACATTGAGATCGATATATTGTGCAGCCCTAATATAAATAATTAATTTGTGTGTGTGTGTGTTTGTGTATCTGTGTGTATTTGCCTGTAAAAGTGCATCTTAAATATACAAGCCATTGACTTGCATTTTATGAAGCACCAAGAACCACAGTTTCAGATAAAAATCATTAGTACACTCTAAAAAATGCTGGGTTGTTGTAACCCAACGTTGGGTAAAATATGGATAAATCTATGTTAAATGACACTTTTTGCACTGTTTGTTTGTCCATATTTGACAATTGGGTTGCAACATTCTAGCATTTTTTAGATGCATTTTCCATTTTTAGATGCATGACCTACGAGTGTACACATTTACAACAAATTATCACTTTTGGGAATAATCACCCCCTTTAATCTAGCATATAAGAAATTATAACAGAGATGGAAGACATAACTCTCCTGTAAGACTCTGTACTTCTCTCTCAGTCCTGCCTAGGCTTAATTTGGCCCTTCTGTGGCCTTTCCAGCATCACTCCAGTGCTTACGTCAAAAATACACGTAAATAAACAAATACTACAAAGCGACGTTGTGATTCCATGACAACCATCGCTGTTTCTCTGGGCAACAGAGAGTGTGAAGTCAGCAGCAGAGGATGACAGGTGCAACCGGGGGCATGTGTGTGCAAAATGAAAAATGAATTCATTCATCCCCGTTCAGACAGGCAAGAGGCACAGAGCTAATGAAATATTGCACGTCAACCTTTACCAGCCATTTTGTTGTGTCTTAAATCACCTCCAGTAATCAGATGAGCCTGCGTTTCATTTCATCTCAATAAAAAAAGAGACAAACTAAAAAAACTGAGAGGACAGAACTTTGCATATTACTGGGATTTTGTTTTTCAAATGGAAACTTCAGTGTGTGTGTGTGTGTGTGTGTTTGTGTGTGTGTGTGTGTGTGTGTGTTGGGGGGTTTAAGATACAACAGATGCCTTTGACATGTAATGGAAATAAGGAAAACTGAAACAGTAGTAGTAACGTAACGTAGTAGTATTAGTAACGTAATAATACTGTAATAATATATGAATGTAATACTTTAGTTTATATTAATCATGTTAAGAGTTCAATAATAGAATTCAAATCTTTAAACAAGTTAGAGGGATAGTTCACACAAAAATTTAAATTACCTCATCATTTATTCTCCCTCATGTGGTTTTAAACCTTTACGGGTTCTTTCTTCTGTTGAACACATAAAAAAAGATATTCTGAAGAATGCAGTTGCTTTGACCTACTGACTTAGTATTTATATTTTTAAATCCAATTAATCTTTTTTTTTTGACAGTTTGGCAAACTAATGGTAAGAGAGCTGTGGTTAAGAATATTGTTGCTAAAGCGATCAAACTGATGACAACACATGACTGCCACTGCCACAACTGCCACAAGATTTTGATTAAAGTTTACAAAACACAAACATCTTTTTAGATTAACTTGCACTTTTAATTGGTAATCGTAAAATATATGCTAATCTGTTTTAATATATATAGGTTATATAGTTAAGTGGGTGAGCACCGCTTTTTGTATTTTTTGATTATTATTTAAAAGGACCGTATTTAATAATTCAGTTTCTTTTTTACATTTATATTTATTAGTAAGTTTAGAAAGGTCTTGTGATCTAGTTTATGTAGCTATTGGTTTTGTTTAGTTCTTTGTTTTGGCACCACTCCAGTTCCCTTTTCCCCTAGTAACTTTTGGTTGGCTATATTTCCATGATTTATTTTCACCTGCACTGCACAAAGCTCATACATGCCTCTCTCTTTTGCCTAGATCCATAATAGAGCATATTTCTATTGACCCCAATGTCAAAATGGCCAACGTTACAGCAAAAAAAAGGTGTTTAGAGACTACAAAACATTATTTTGGTGTAAAAAGCTAATACTACATTTCATGACAACTGTGAGGGGAGTTTTTTTAGAACTCATCTGTTCTGAACTCATCATTTATATTAAGTTATCTTAAGTCTGCATAATCAAGGATGTGGTCACTTGAATGACAGCTAGGTCTTGCTATTTTTTTTCTATTTTATGTGGCTTTACACAGTCAGTTGTCTTTTGGAATTATTTCTTAATTGTCAGATAATATGGCATGCTGTATGCACTTATTTGTGCTCACAAACCATTCAAGTGCTCTCCATTTCTCAGGTGTGTGCAAGTATGTATTGTATCTATAAATGTATTTGTTTTATTCAAGATAATTTACAAATTACAATCTTATTTTGAGCTTGAATGCACTCCAGAATCTGAGAGATTGTTTAGCTGTAGTCTGTAGAACAGTCATAGAAAAGTTGCCATACAGTGTTATGCCTGGATTTCATAAATAGCCTTGCATTAATCAGTGCATACAACAGTGTTTTTAAAACACTAAACACTTGATATAGTGATATAGTACCAAGCATATGTGGTCAGAACACAAACGAATCGCAGGTAATGAATTGCTAAGCGTTTCTCACAATGAAAAACTCCTATGGGTGAAGTCACAGATACTATGTCCATATTTTTTATGGTTTATTGTATCAACCCATTCTATTCATTCATTCGTTCATTTTCTTGTCTGCTTAGTCCCTTTATTAATCCGGGGTCGCCACAGCGGAATGAACCGCCAACTTATCCAGCATTTGTTTTACGCAGCGGATGCCCTTCCAGCTGCAACCCATCTCTGGGAAACATCCATACACACTCACTCACAAACACACACTATGGACAATTTAGCCTTACCCAATTCACCTATACCGCATGTCTTTGGACTGTGGGGGAAACTGGAGCACCCGGAGGAAACCCACGCAACCACGGGGAGAACATGCAAACTCCACACAGAAATGCCAACTGACCCAGCCGAGGCTCGAACCAGCGACCTTCTTGCTGTGAGGCGATTGTGCTACCCACTAGGCCACCGTGGCGCCTTCCCATTTCATTCAGTAATAATAATATATTTTTCTAAAATTTTTCTAAAATTTTTCTTTCCCTAGACACCTTATTAAATCGTAACAGGTACATTTGTTGAAGTAGTATTAGACAGATGAGACAGCTGGACAACGAGAAAGATGGAAGACGATAAAATGTATAAGTTAACCACTTTTTCTAGAGCACAAAGGAGACTAATAACCATGATTTTAAATCTTAAGATTGAAAAGTAAAAGTGACTAAGCAGCACAGCGCTGCGGTTTACATATCTGCAGAGTGTGGCAGTGTCTGTTCTGTCCAGCTGGTAGGAGGGACGGGGGAATAGAGTTACACACAGTAGAACAGCCACAGGCTATTAGATATAGAGGAGCGTCAAAGTGTCCATATGTCCCCGCAAAGGAAACAAGCTGTTAGCTGACTCTTTTTCTTCCCCTCTCAATGAAATGCTTTACCAGGAAACAGACAATTATAATTTTGCCACCTGCAACACAGTGTGACCTTAACCAAACACTGAGACGAATTCAATGACAAGAGCGAGACCTTGGCCTCTTGCATTTCAGGAAGGAAAAGGCAGAACAAACCTTTTCAATCACAAAAAGACTGCTGTTTCCCACACACAATACATCAACACTGTTCATTGTTTGGATGGTTTTCCTCTAAATTAGCCTTATCAAACAATGATTGCCATTATTGAGATAGAAGGGGGGGGAGAGGTTCGGAAGCTTGCACAGCCTTTCACCCTTGTATTGAGAGTGGACTAATGCCAATACACCACATGGAAACTGTGAAGTAAGACTTACATGCATAAACGCATGCAATGCACACTTGCTTGTGGTGTTTATATGGGTTTTACAGCCATGTATGACAGCCACTGCAGTTTCTCACACAATAGACACATTCCTGTAAACCCCCTTTGAATGGATGTGCCTGGACTGAATATCAATGTAAAGTAAATGTACTCATGCTGTCGTTTTGGAGTCTGCAGTCATGGCAATATCTTTCACAGCGGCGCCTTCCTAGGAATTAGAGGAATTTTTCTATATGAGTTCAGCTCTATTGACAACATCTGCAGCAAATCATTTCCCAACCAAAAACTGTTCTACGTATTTCTGTCAGCATGTTTTCGAGAAATCAAGAAACAAGTAAAAAAGTAATTAAGTATGCTGTAAAAAATTAAATGAGGAAGTCTTGCCAACAAATGTTTTTATGTTACTTTAACTTAATTTAATAAATGAATCAGGCTTCAACTACATTTTTAGTAGCTATACAATGTTTAGCCAGTCTTACTGATTTAAGATGAGATGATATGAAAAGTTTTTTTGATTCAACTAAAAATTAAGGCTGGTACATTGTTTTTACAGTGTAATAGTGAGCAATATATATTATACAACAGGTAAAATAAGCATTGAACATGCCATGATTTCTGGTAAATGCATTTATAAAGGAGCCCTTGACATGAAATTGACCCAGACTTTTGTAAAAGCCCACCACTTAATAGAAACAAACAAATAAACCAAAACAAACAAAAAATCTGAAATTACTTGTCTTAAATAACAATGGAATGACACAAGGGGATTGTACTGAACTAAATATATTTAATATTTTGTATGAAAAGCTTTCTGGTCTCGCTGGTTCTGTGGGTCTCATCTTTCAACAATCCAACTTTTATTGGATTTAGATCAGGTGATTGGCTAGCCATTATAGCAGCTTTATTTTCTTTTTTGAACCCATTCGAGAGTTTCCTTGACTATAATTTTCTTGCTGAAATATCCACCATTGTTTCATCTTCATCATCCTAGCAATGGTGAAGTTTGGACTGAAGCAGCTAAATATAATGAATAACTAGTATAGAGAGATTTCAGCTGCTGTCTGGGCTTTTCATGCCTTTTTATACTTCCTTACTTCATGTGTTCATTGTTTTTTTTTCCCTGTGCCATTTCATTTTAACACACATAATTTCTTTAGTTGTCACTGACATCTGGTAAAAACTTCAACAGCACCCTTTTTCTTTTCTGAGAAAAATGGTTATGTGATAAGCAAATCTTTTTTTTTCCATTCTATTCACTCAGTGGTGACTAAACTGAAATAAGACCTTGATCTCTTACTATGATAACTTGATTGAAACTTAACCTGTGCTTCACTTCCATTCACATTTTCCACTTTTCCACCACCATCCCACCAGAAAATACTTTCAAAAAAATGAAAACAAAAATATACAAGTAAAAAAAAAGTGAAATATATATATATATATATATCAATGTTTTAAAAGAAATGTTTTACTATTACCGTATTAAATGAGTTTTGAAATTGAAAGACATTAAGTATTTAAAAAAATACACATTTTACGTATTTAAAAAAAATTATGCGGAAACAAACTGCTGCAACAAACACAGACTAGTTTAGACAGACATACACTGCTTAAAAAAAATAAAAAATAAAACAAATCTGAAGAAATTAATTACATTTACAAATGTTAAATCAATTACAATTTTGAGAAAATGTTTTATTACAAATTAATAACAAACACTATTAGTCAAAATTACAAAATAAATAAATATATAAATAAATAAATAAAGCATATATACTAGGGCTTCAATTACGTTGAGGTCTGTGCTATTTGCAGTGCCTTTCTGTATTTGCACATGTTGTGAGTATTTTCATGCATAACAATCTATAAATACAATCAAGAAAAAGACACAACAAAAATAAAGTGTTTGATCATTTCCAGAGTCTAACAGTATTCAAGCATAATAACCCAAAATAATTCAATAAAATTAATCGTTGTTGAAGTCACAAGTGGTATAATTTCTTATACTTGAATGCTTTTAAAGTCATTATTCAATTCCAGAGATTGAAAACACAGGCAAATGATAAAATTCTAATACAAACTCAACATTGCATATGTCCTGTGATGTGTCTACTGTGAATGATCACATTGCGATATCGATGCTGAAACATTGTATTGTGCAGTCCTAATAAATATGCATTCAAATGTATTTCGCTATTAGTTAAATATTAATAAAAAAAACATTTCCAATAATAACAGTTGATATCTGTGCACTGTTGGTTACTGCAGGGTCTGTTGCACACTGAAGAAGCTCACAGCATAAAGAAATAACTGATGGGCAACATTAAATCAGGATTTTGCCTTTACATTTTGCATGGCTTATCTCAAGACTAAACATTTCAGATGCAAGTGAACCAGCTGATCTAGAGATATAATCAGCAAAACTTCACAGGAAGAAAATACCAGCCTGAGAGGGGGACATGAGTGAAACCTATTCACTTCCGTTCTGTCCAGCGCATCTCTGTGCTGAAAAGCCTGAAGAGCCATTTCTGTCACACTTGCTGGCTTTTGAAGAGGTCAGACACTGAACGGCGATGGGCCACTCTAATGACCTCCTCTCACAGACGAGAGTCTTTCATTATCATGCAAACAGACACGCCACTTAGTCCCTCTCTGATAAACAAACACCACTGCAGCTCAATTAGCCAATATTAGCAATGCCAATGTGCTGCCTTCAAATAAAAACATGTTAGATCGGCAGTGTATGAAATAACACTAAAATTCTCAGAACATGTATATTTTTGGTGCGCACGAAAGTCTCAGAACTACAAGTAAATGGCCATATTTTTCAACTTTTTTTTCCTGCAATGTGATTACTTTGTTAGAAGCTGCCCTAGTGCCACTACCATTTTGCCAAACTGATAAGTGATGACATTCTGCTGCATATGAGATGAATCAGCTAATCCACCAAAAGTGAATGAAATGGGGCTGCTTGTTTGAACTGCGCACCGCACAGACCATTTATCAGCTCAGTTCAAAAGCAAAGACAGCACTGTTGGAGCTAGTGTGAATGGGCTTACACGGTGCTGCCTGCTATACACGGTGCTGTTTCAGTTTGTTAACGAAAACTCTCTGATATAAAACAAAACTGAAACAGCTTTGTCAATCTTCAAAGACATAGAAACCTGCTGAAACAATGTGCAACAATCAGGTTTAAAGCATTTCCATTCCGCAAATCACCAATTATTACCATGGTTTTACTGTAATGACACTAAAAAGGAACCACTGGTAGAATTGGGGGACAGTCGAATATAATTTTATTTTTGTATCATTTGATTCATATGTTAAAAGGAAGTTCACCAAAAAAATTACTATTCTGGCACCGTTTGTCAACGTTTCCTCCTTCTGTTGAACACAAAAGAAGATGCATTTGGCTAAATGCTGGAAACCAGTAATGAGTAGCTATGATTACATCCAAATGCAAACTAAATTTATGTGTAAAACAGGAATATCGCACGTAAAGAAGTGTGAATAAAGCAGCGTTTCCTTCAAATGAGTCGAAGAGAACAAACTCGTCACTTCCTGATTAACTGGCACCAAATATCAAGTAAAAACAGAATTTACCTTTTCTTTATTTAATAAATTACTTGCACCTCAGAAGACGATGTTGACATGCAATGAACATGTGGTGGCATTTGAAGGCGTATTAACACTAATACTGAAATGGTTAAGGCATTTTAAAATGACCAAAACACCATTTTAGATGTTTTACAATGTGGTCAGCCTGCTGATTTGTCCATTCACAAAGATTTTTCTCATCGCATGATCTCTTATGGCAAAATCACATGACTTTTTTTAATGAGTATACTGGAATTTGTTCAGTAAAAATGTTTCCATCATAGTTGATGCACATCTTTTCTTATCGAATAAAAAAAGTTTATCCTACTCAGTTATGCGCATACATTTTTTTATGCACGTTCAAAACGTATATGCATCATAGTGTTTCCATCAACCATTTTTTATGCGTTTAGTCAAAATGCACATAAAAATAGGTGGATGGAAACATAGCTAGTGACTTCCATTACCATAGTATTTGTTTTTCTTACTATGTTTACCATTTCAAACATTGTACACCAGGGGTCTGGAACTAAAGGTTGCGGCCTAGTACCGGATCATGAAAGAGTTTCTACCAGGCTGAAAGAACACAAAATTACTCTATATGAAATTCCACTTTATTGTGAGTTACCCCTTTAAGTAGCAATATCTGTATCTGTGGACAGACCAGATGCCAGAAGCTCCACATCATTCCACTACTAGAACTTTAAACATACAGTACGACGATATGAACACAGGGTTTTAACACTGGTGCCACAATTGACATCTGTTGCTTTGCCGTACCCTCCCCTCTCTCTGCTCTATTGCTATATTTTCCTGTCTACAACCTCCATTGTCCTTTCCAAATAAAGGTAAAAGTTTATAATTATTAAAAAAAAAGGATTTGATTACTACAACTTAAGTGGGAAACAGGGCTGCACAATATATTGAAAAATTATCGTTATTGCAATAATAGTATATGCAATATCCATATCACAGGAAAGTCCAATGAATTAAATAAATTTTATGAATCAAGCATTGATTGTTTATCCAAATCTGACCAATCAGATGGGGTCTTCACTATCTGCATGCCCACCTCTCCAGTAGGTTCTGTTGGTGAACCTAGAGCTGAAACAAATACTAATGCTTGGAGACAAGAGAAGAACATGACAAAAGCCAATAAGATTTACAATATCGGCCAAGGTTTTCAGTCACTCGTGGCATTTTAAAATCAAAATGTCTTATTTGGAAAACATTTCTCTATTATGATGAGTTGTATTAGTTTGTTGCTGCATGCATTTGTGATATAAATGTAATTTCACATATATAGTTGACAATGTAATGTAATGTGTGTATTTATATGACAACAACCACTTAATAAAACACACAGTCTGTACAGTACATTTCGAAATGTTTCCCCAAATATGTTACGACTTACACTTTCACCTAGATGATAAATGTTAAAGGCAACTAGGAAATGAGAATATTGTTATAAAAATGATGATAATCTTTTAAAGAACAAACGCCTCCAAAATCAGAGCAATGGACGAACTGAGGTGAAATTGGTGAGGAAGGAGGAAATAAAGTTGAGCTCTCTTTACGAAAAACAAAAAAAAAGGAAGGATGTGACTCTAGATAGGAAACGGTGCGGTGTGAAGAAGCTTTGTGTGGCCAGCACAAAGAAATAGGCCACATGCATGCCAATGTACTGCTAAAACAGCGAAACAACTCGAGGCAGCGTAAACCTGCATCTGAGTTCTGGTAAACGCAGAAGTGCATCTCAGAATCACAAATCCATTCGACACACTAGCTGAGGTAATGGCTCAGCCTCAAAGACTTTCAACCTTTGGGGAATAGTGTGCTTGTAGCTATTCCTGACGCGAGGGAAGTGAAGCTCCCGTTCTTACACACAAAACACCACTGTACAGAGTAAATCATAGTGAATTCGATCATGCACAGTAGTCGCATTGCTGGATCTGCAATGTTGAGTCTTGATTATAATTTACATGTGTTTTTGAGGCTTGTGACCGTATGAGGATTTTAAAAGCATTCAGGCATAAGAAATTGTGCCAAATGATTAAAATATTCACACAACAATGACTATGCAGTATTATTTTACATTTATTTAATTACTGTACCCGAATTAGGGTTGTCACGATCCTGGAATTCGTTACCAATCGGTCCTGAAATTTTTTTAAAAGCGCAGATTTCCCGCTAACATTTGAGCACTTTTTCTGTGGTTCTGTGGTCAATGAGGGCGCCACGGTGGCCGAGTGGTTAGCACGTTCGCCTCACAGCAAGAAGGTCGCTGGTTCGATCCCCGGCTGGGCCAGTTGGCATTTCTGTGTGGAGTTTGCATGTTCTCCCCGTGGTTGCGTGGGTTTCCTCCGGGTGCTCCGGTTTCCCCCACAGTCCAAAGACATGCGGTACAGGTGAATTGGGTAAGCTAAATTGTCCATAGTGTATGTGTGTGAATGACAATGTATGGATGTGTTTCCCAGAGATGGGTTGTGGCTGGAAGGGCATCCGCTGCGTAAAACAAATGCTGGATAAGTTGGCGGTTCAATCCGCTGTGGCGACCCCGGATTAATAAAGGGACTAAGCCGAAAAGAAAATGAATGAATGAATGAATGAATGAATTCTGTGGTCAATGAACGCATTTCATCAGAAATGACTATGATTTAGGTTTGGGCGGTAATACGGTAATATGGTATACCGCAGTATCTAAAAATAGCAACGGTATCAGTTTCAATATCGTTATACCGTCACAAAAAACAATGCATTCATATAGGAGACAAGCATTGAATATTGCATACAGTTTATTTAGAGCCTAAAAACGCGTATGTGTGGTTGTCATCACTGAACAGAGAAAGAGAGAGGTGGGGAAAGATGGCGAGTTGTGCACCAAGCGACCTGGTCTTGAAATAGAACACAACTTTTGAACTTTGACAGTACTTCAAGTTTCGACTGAACGAGAAATGAGAGGTGGTAAATACGGACAAGGTAATTTGCAAATTGTGCAACAAAAAGGTATAAAAGGGACAGTGTCCATTGGAAAATCTGTACTGATGCAGTGACAAATTACTTGGCGCAGGAAATATATTATATTAAATAAAAAATTTAATTATAAAAGTTTTTAACATTGTTTTGCGTGTTATTTTGTTATGGTTTCAGTATTAGTGTTTGACATTCAGTTTCTGAACGGTTTGGGCACAAACCAACAGTTTGGTTATGCTGTCTGGGCCTTACGCCATTATTTATTTATTATTCACGATAATACTGTATACCGGGTAAAATAGAGACGGGGTTTGACGGTACCAAAATTTGGATACCGCCCAAGCCTACTATGATTGCCCATGAAAGTTATCAGTTCACCTGTTTACTGAGTGCAACAATAGATACAGGGACACTGGAGCATTTCAATGTCACGTCAATCAGCTGGTTTGTCTATAATGTGACATACGAGCGAATGATGAATGATGATCCAATGATGAATCGCGGCTTTAAAATGCTCTAGTGTCCCTGTCTCTGGGGTTATACTCAGTAAACTGCTGATGTGAACTGCTGAGCTTCAAGGCCAATCACGGTCATTTCTGCTGAGCACATGAACATAATGGCAAATCAGCGCTGTTGAAGAATGTGCTTGCCGAATTCCAGAATCGTGACCTTTTTTTAATTTGTAACCTTTGATTAATTGTATTCATCTATGCTTGAGTTGATTACATTTCAGATGCACCAACAGCAGGGTGGGCAATTAATTTTGCAAGGGGCTACACGAGATGGTTTTAGAGGGCCAGAACATAACAGTTAATTTGTTTAAAAAAATAAAAAAATAATAAAAAAGGATTGTGAAACCATTCAATAAACATTCATTAAAACTTTAAAGTTTAAAAAAGAATCAATTTTACACAAAAGCATTTAAAGTATTTTAAAGACCAACATCACAATATAATTTTCATATAAATGCCACAGAGTTTTTTGATTGCTTCATTCATCATTCATTCATTTTCTTTTTGGCTTAGTCCCTTTATTAATCCGGGGTCGCCACAGCGGAATGAACCGCCAACTTATCCAGCATTTGTTTTACGCAGCGGATGCCCTTTCAGCCACAACCCATCCCTGGGAAACACATCCATACATTCTCATTCACACACATACACTACGGACAATTTAGCTTACCCAATTCACCTGTACCGCATGTCTTTGGACTGTGGGGGAAACCGGAGCACCCGGAGGAAACCCACGCAACCACGGGGAGAACATGCAAACTCCACACAGAAATGCCAACTGGCCCAGCCGGGGATCGAACCAGCGACCTTCTTGCTGTGAGGCGAACGTGCTAACCACTCGGCCACCGTGGCGACCCTTTTTGATTGCTTCACCCTAGTTAATTTTTACTCATTCATTTATTCATTCTTTTTTATGTTCAGGAAGATAATTCTAGCCTGTGTTGGGCTGAACAAGTGCATTATAGTCAGGTTGAATGGGAGGTGGATATGTGATGTAATGATCATCATTGAGAGAGGATCTGTATCTGGATTTGTTAAATCGTTAATCTGAGGTAATCAGTCTACCTTTATTACCAAGTAATTCCATACAAAGTGTGAAGCTGCCTAGCACTCTGATTTTTTCAACTTGCTGCACCGGGAAAACGTAAGTGTGACATACCGCATATGTACCCCTTTCTATGTAAACGCTGAACCCGCACGTCTCCATTTGAAATAATGAAACTGAGCACACAAAAGACACTATATGTTAAAGTCCACTTTTGTTGACAATATCAGACCTGCACATTGCAAGCCCCTGTTTGTGGTTGAATTTAAATGAAATAAATACTTCAAGTGGGTCATTCAAAGAAGCCTGGTGGGCCGCATCTGGCCCAGAGGCTGTAAAATGCCCAGGTCTGACCTACAGAATCATCTCAAATCAATTTAAAATTATTAATTCTTTTCAAATAATCAAGTAATCTGGTGAAATTGAATTCATAATCGCAATATACATCGTCACAAAGCATCACAATGTTAGATTAATATTGTGCAGCTCTAATTCTCTCTATCAATGGTACAATTATGCTAAAGGGATGGACATGTGATTGATGTTCACTGCCATCTCACGTCGCTGGACATCAAACCCACCAGCCAGAGTGACAGAAGGTCAGACGTGGGCAACAAGCCTTCTGTTTGATGTGAAGCGGTCAGGCATAGATGGTCAGACAGTAAGGTGGACCAAACCAGACTGGCCATATGCTGTCATGGACTTCAACCTCTCCCAACAGGACTGAGGGTCAAGAGCCTGCTGCCATCACTTCTGCCACCAGCAGACGTCGAGACCAGCTCTGTTCTGGTTGACCTAGCAGCGCCAGACCACAGACGACGGAATAAGTGGACAATCGCTTTCTACTAGATTACAATCTACAAAAGCTTCACCACATTATGCCAATGCACAAAAAGTAACTGAGAACAAATATATTAATGTAGTCCAGACACTGTTCGATAACTTGAATATTCTCTTGTGTCACTCAGATCCTGTTTTAACCACATGCACAAATGTAAAAGCACGTGAAGTCTGTCACACAGGGCAAATGCAGTGGCACTCTACTGAAATAAGGGACAAGTCTGGCAATTGCAACATGCTCTTTTTAAACCTGGTTGTGAAACTAGGGTAAACTCAGCAATTTCTTTAAACGAGACGGCCCCAAAAAATCACTGACTAAAAGAAGCTGACAAAAAGTCTAGCACGGAAGTAGAATGAAAGTGTGTAAATGTAAGCAAGTAAATAAAATAAAATCTTAAATTAAAAAAACTCAAATACAATGAAAAACTATATAATATAATATAATATAATATAATATAATATAATATAATATAAT
>CAIGQQ010026963.1:5040876-5098630 GCA_903798035.1 Danio albolineatus
TACATACATACATACATACATACATACATACATACATACATACATACTAGGGCTTGCATAGACGAGCGATCGACTACTTCTACAGTCGGCGCTCTCAGTAACAATTGACTACTAGAGCGCGCATTTATAAATGACATCAAAACGACAAACGTATTCAACAAACAGCACGATCCAAGGTTAAAGCTTTCAACTACAACTGAGGATTAAATTCAAGATTATTTACATTATCAACATCAACACCACAGGGAATCCAATAATGAACTTCGGTTTCCTCTACTATCCAAGCTAGCGAAATCACTTCTTGCTTTTCCTGTCACTAGCTCACGAAGTGAAAGAAATTTTCTTTGGCCGGCAACACCCTAACAAGGCAAAGAGCAAGCCTGCATCCCCCTCATTGGATGAGCTTGTATTTCTAAATGCAAACCAGCGATCCACAAGCTTGACCAAAGACTGTCTATATAGCTAGAGGATGAGAGCAGGGATGTGTTCTGCATAAAGTAGGATAAATTAAGATTCTATTCGTTATTTCTGTAGAAAACAGAGTAAATATAAAATGAATAATATGCAAGATGCGCTTTTTATTCATAGTTGCGTTGCTGGTTTTTTTTTTTTTTTACTTTTTAAATATAAAATATATTTTCTCATACATTATGTCTGCGTGTTAAAATATCATGCAGTCATTTGTTTGTTTACTGTGCCTACGCATATTTTACTTATTATTTTAATATATATATTTTTTTATTTAAATTATTTACATAAAAATAGTTTATTTATTATTTATTTTCCATTTCGCTTTATAGGCTATTGCCGCTTTTCTTTTCTGAACCAAAATAATTTACATTCCTGTTATCACTGCTGGAAACTTAAATATTAGAGTTATTTATTTCTTTTTTTTAAATTAGACTACTTGTTGTACTTACAATACATACATACTTACATACATACATACATACATACATACACACAGTACATACAGTACATACATAGGTCCCATGCGATGACATAATGGATAGGTAAAGGTCTGGGCCAAAATTTGCAATGGAATTTTCTTTTTTTGCTGTATTGAGTATTTTAGGTTAATATCACTTGCTTTCAAACTGACTGATGCCTTTACGATCAGCATTGCAATTTGACTGAGGCATCAAAACTATTAACCGGTTGCACGTAAACATAGCTACAATCAAAACTTAACATATGATGAAACAATCTCATCCGGTTTGACATAATGGGTAGTAGTAAGTGACAGGATACGGTTAAACTATAGGATGTCCCCTCGGTCCAGGACATCCACATATTAAATCATCCAGCCTTCCTCCAGTTAAATGTCTCAGCACATGTTAAGCATAACAGCATCCTGCCCCAAGTTGATTTTCCCGCTTTAAACAAACACTGCTGTTTACTTGCTGGTACTTCAGTGTTCAATGAACAGTAAAGGGTCACAGAAGAACCCCCTGAGGTTCTCCAAACCACACATTTGTCCTCTTTCTCCAGTGCAAGCGAGGAGAATCTTTACAACCCGAGCTGGTTCCCACAACGTGAGCAACAGCAAAACTTACTGAATCTGATGCTCACGCTTCCTCTGAATGCCCAGCTAAAAACACACCCCGGTCCTTCTAAAGAGCCCTTTCATGGCCCTCTGTGAGAATCTGCCTCTCTGCTAAAGAGTATGAAGTAGTTTTGGACGCGAGGAAGGGGCCATTTTGGCCAGCATGGCGTGAAATCGAATAAATAAACCAAGAGGGAAGGGGGGAGAGAGGGGAAAAAATCCTCTCTTTGTGGCTGCGACCCAGCTAATGGAGACAAAGAGCCCAGTAGCAGGCGGATGAGGTTTGAAAGAGGGGATCCGAGCTCAGCCCTCTTTCTTCATGACTCTGATTCCCCATCACCCCTTCAAGCAGTGGCCGCTGCAACAAAGTCCTCTTTGAGTTCGGCCCCCTGTCCCGCACTTCCGCTATGAGGGGCTTCAAAGTTCATAGCTGTTTGAGCTGCTCACAGGGGTGGAAATGAGCCACGGCACCACAGGAGAGTGGAGAGACAGACAGAGATGAGGGTGACAACAGAAGAGACACTCATAATTGATACGCTGAGCAAGAATATGCTAAAGAGCATATCAAAAACCAGGATGACACTTTTTGAAGATGGTTTTCTGAACTATTTTTAAAGACATTTTGAGTGTTGCCTGACTATGCAACTTCACCACTATAGAGTTAAGGTTTTCTGCATTTTTTTAGTTGATCTAGGTGGTAACTAAGGATTCTAAATGACTTTAGTTGGTTATAATTCAGTATAATTGTGATGCTAGGTGGATGCTATGATGTTTTAGATGGTTCTAGGAGGTTATGGTGGTTTTAGGGGTGGGTTTATGTGGTTGCAAGAATGTTTTAGGAAATTGTTACCATGTTGCTAGGATAGATCTAGTTGGTTGCTAGTATTGCTAGAACGGTCTTGGTTCTAGAAGGTTGCTAAAGCCTTCGAGAAGCTTCTGAGGTCTGGTTTTAGGAGGCTGCTAGAATTGTCTGGGTAGATGTTAGAGGTGAACCAACACTGGTCTCGCAGTTCGGTTCGATTACGATTGTCATGCCATCCATTCGGTTCAATTTAATATCTCGGTGCATATTTTACTTTACAGCACAGCAGTTCTTGTATTAAAATGTATAAATATATTTAGAATAATATACTATTTGTAATACAATTATGTCCTTTAAGCAGTCAGATATATAAACTGTACCTTTAAAAACTCAAGTACATGCACAGAACAACATGAGCATTTATAGCAAATAAACAAATATAAATATCCCGCTCGCTTTCTTAGCGTTGTCAAGTGAGATCTTACACCCCTATTGTGGGGGTGTGGTCACACGTTCAGCAGAAAGGGCTGCGATTGGCTCTAATGCTCCGGCGCTATTCACCGATGAGTGACATTGATAAACAGCAGCCGCAATCACAGCTGATCTACGATAGACGCGGAGAAGAAAATTTGCTCTGCAGACACATGCTCGTGTTTGTATCCAGAAGTATCGATGTACCAGCCGAGAGGAGAGTCAAAGTTACTTCACGACTGCAGGTCAAACGTCCACAGTGGGGGAGAGAGAGAGGGGGATGGAGTTTACTTTCAATTTCTCCATAACAGTGAAACGGGCTTTTGCTGTAACTTGAGACAGTGGAAGGCTGTGAATTGCGCACGGTTTCTGCGTTTTTAAGTAGTTGGAGCATTTTAATTTCTTGCGTTCGCATTCCCTCGCCATAGTAAGCTACCGCAATATAGTGCATATGAGATAAATGACATCAGGACATAATAACCGGTTATGATCTATAACTGAACCAATACCGAATTGTCCGCATCTGCATCGTGGAGCACTAAAGAAACAATTAATTTTGACATCCATAGCAGATGTAGTGCTTGCTAGAGTGTTGCTGGGATGCTCTTGGTGATTCTAAGAGACATCAGAGTTTAATACTTACAGTTGTTTCTTTTTTTTTCGGAAAACCTTAATCCTTTACCTAATAGATATAGTAAGACTACTACTTGTCTAAGAAAAAACTATTTAAATTACTTTAAAACAGTCTCAGATTCTGTATGCTTCCTGTAAGAGCGAGATGTTTACATCACAGCTCCATTCAGAAGAAAACCCAAGTGCATGCGACACCAAGCTATCAATAAAAAGAGCTTCAGAGTACAAAAGAAAATCCAACACTGATTGACCGTTGGACAGTACGGCTACAAAAGCTTGGTGCTGACATGTGGTAGTCCAGATAAGATCTCAGTCCAGATTGGATTGGCCATCTGGAAGGCATTTGGGCTCATCTCCATGGAAGAGCGACTGAGCACATGGAAAGGTGCCACGAGAGCCAGGGGTTCATTCACAACAGGGGGGAAAGGACACAGTGGACCCTGGGCTGGCCTATATGACAACAGCAGACAGTAATAATTATCACTTCACACAGGGAGATGCTTGCTTGAGTACTCAAACAAACACATACAATTTAATTACCTCTGGAGTGCACTGACGTATAATGGGATTTCTTTGGCTCTGAACAATCGCAGCAGCTTATTTTGTCATTTACCACAGGCTTATACACGTATTATCTAATTTCCTGATGTGTCATTCCTCCTTCCTGCTAGAATAATGGATCCAATGTCACTGCAAGCACTTTCAACCAAAAGTGTATAATCATTACGCCAGTATTGTGTCACTGTGTCAAATGCAGGATTTCTGTCATTTCTTCACCGGATATCGTCTAAAGGTGGCTTTGGTGACTGGACAAGTAGATTCTCACTCACCACAAGAGTTAAACCCACAAAATTACATTTCATCCGATGTCTTACGTCAGCTGTGAAGTTATGACAAATTGAAGTAATGCTTGAATAAGTTAATTCCTAAAATAAATAGGAAGTTCTATTTGGACACATAAAATGATTGTTCTGACATTATTCGTTCACCCTTGTGTCATAGGACAGATATTTAAATATAATTCAATATTCTGAACTATCTTTGTGTAGATCCTTTCCACGTAAAGCCATAAAAACGACAAAAATATACTTATACGATGGTTCTTCCACGAAAACAAGTCATTCAAACTTTGCTATGTTGTCCTAGAAAAGATTTCAGCCAACATCTTTCAGCTGCTTCCTCTTCAATTCAGTTCCTTTTTGGTTGTTTCCTTTAGCAGCAGCCTGTAATCCATGTAACAATTGTTCAATCAATAGTATTCGAATCACATTTGCTCTAAAAGTTGTCAAGAGTGGACAACATCAAAACTTTTTAGACCCAGTGCCCAAATGTATTGTATTTGTACCTGTGATTTGTCCACTTGCAATTGAAGACCAGGTATAAGAGGGGCCTGAGAATCAGCAAACATTTATCAAACTAGTTCTTGTGGTCCCAAATACTAAATAAGAAATCTGTACCGCACATTTCTGGCAGCGAGTTGACTTCTGTTACCTTCTCTTATAGATCTTATCCAGTTATCTAAACGAATGACTTCACGGTTTAAACATGCTTTAGATCAAGCTAACCGGACCGATTTCATTTCCAAGTGGACTCCAGTAAATAATTCAGTTCCAATCGGTTAATCTGACACAGTCCACATCCATCAATACTGCACGCTCCTTTGTTGGTCCAAGAATGAGGTAAGTGGGATAGGTTAACATCATGCTGTTCATATTTCTTTCCTTTCAGGAGCAACTGGAAAAGCCATACGTCAAAAGATCTCACCCAGAAGACTTCTCAAGAGTCATGACACTTTGGCCGGCCTCTGGCCACAAACCACAGGGGCAATTCCCTCTGGACAACTGAGGAATTCCTCAGAGCTCTCTTGGTCAATGGGGGTCAAAGGTCAATATGGCCTTCCATTTACTGCTGCCTTTCCCCTTTGCAAAACATGCCTCTCAAGTAGGCAGCTATTGTCTACAGCTGTAGAAGTAATGTTTGTGGTGGGGTCACAATCAAGGCTATTGACACTCAAGAGAGAGAGAGAGTGAAAAAAACACTTGCATTGCAGCTAATTCAAGTAAATAATCACCCCCCTCGTCCCACAGAGCCATCCGAAGAAAAACAGACCTCATGCACGCACATAAATCCTCATCACCTGAATAATTAAACAGCCAAGAACACAAAACAGACTCGAAGTGGAGTTATGCAAGTGTCGATGTAATGCTGCAAGCCGCAAGCCGAAGTTTATTGAACATTTCGGGAACATCTGCTAAAAGTCTTATCCCATGTGCCTGTGGTCTGCATACCTCTCCTTCGTCTGATAGCGTTCATAATCTCTAACACATGGCTTTGTTTGCTGTCTGCTTGTTTGCAAATGATGAGGAGGTGCCAACAGACATGGCTTATTCACGTAAGTGTTTGTAACTCAGCGTCTGGCCAGGTAGATGTGATTAAATTTAAGGTGTAGATCCAGTCAGTATGCGCAGGTGACAGTCGTTACATCATTGACTAATTACATAGTGTATATCAATGCTTTTCTGTGTTTGATATCTGATTAAGCTCAATTCATTAACACCTCCGGCAGAGAACACAGACGACTTTATCAGTTCCATGCTGTGCTCATGACCTCGTAGTGACTCACCAATCAGCCGATTCTATCTTTGACTTTAAGCTCAGCTGGCTTAAAATACTGAATATCTGAGAAAACATCAGCAGTTGTCCTTACTCACAATATTTGTCAGACCACAAAAGGCCACGGGAGGATTAGTCTGGCAAATTTTGCGGTTTGTTTCGAACAAGATTTCACTACTGAGGCTGATATTTTAAAATATGCTCATGAAAAGCAGTAAAACACAAATCTTGAACCTGAAAACATGCAATGTTAGCGATTTGCCACATAAAGTTCAGTTTCTTTCCATTAACCAGTTATCGCATTGATTGACTTAGCATTTTGTTGGTACTTTGGTTGGTATTTCTGCAGCATTGCACCATGTAGCAAATATTCAAGTATGCTAATAATATTTAATCATAGCAAATATTTAAATATTTAATTATACCATGTAGCAAATATCTAATTATTCTCTTTATTCTCTATTTCCACCTGGGGATACTCATCCCGAGAACCCCACAGACTATGCAGCGCCATGACCCAGCGCCAAGACCCACGACGAGACGATCCCAAGGTTCCATAATCCTGGACCACGCTGTATTCTGAGCAGCTGTTTGGTGCATGGCGGAGTAGACAGCATGAGACTAATTCCTGTGTCCTCCAAGGACAGACGAGACTCGAGTTCTCCAGCCTCCGGCGCCTAGACTGCAACTCTATGCAAATGGTCGTGCCTGGTTTCTCTCTAGGTTTTTTAAATACTTCACTTTTGCCAATTGGTGAAGTATTTTCCTCGCCATTGTTGCCACTGGCTTGCATGGTTCGGGACTCGTAGAGCTGCGCATCAATAGATTTGCTCTTCAGTGTTTGGACTCTCAGTAGTGAATATTAAACCACACTGAACTGAACTAAACTGAACTCCAACACTGAAAACTGGACTGAGGCTGTTTTAATTTACTATAACCTTCTATGTGAAGCTGCTTTGGCACAATCTACATTGTAGCTATATAAATAAAGGTGAATTGAATTGAAAATATAAAAATCTTAAAATCACTCTTAACCTTATTCTAGCAATCTGTAATAACTTTAATATTTCAATATCAATTCCTTACACATAACAGCTCCGCTGCTTTTGTGCCGTGTCACACTTGTTTCAATTTGATGGCCTTCAGCCTTACTCTGCTTCATACTACCATGATAATAATAATAAGTGTTGAATGCTTTAGCTCATCCAAAAACATGCTTTCTAAAGGAGTTCTATAGAATGTAATGAAGATCTCCTATGATTCCACACTCAGTCACACTTTCATACTGTGCTTCTAAAGGCATGAAACAGACGTTAAGATCATGATGTACATCCAATTGATTCTAACATGAGACAGAAACAAGACACACACTGATAGCCCTGTCCTAAAGGCATTCCTTAATATCATAACTGAAGCAAATTTATTTTAAGGTGGAAGGGAATGTTATAGTATTTAATTAATTAAACATGTGCTTTTTTTTATTTTTTTTATTTTTTTTACACAAAATAATGATGTGCACAGTTACATCACTTTTAACAAGCACCAGTATATATAAAAATAATGCGTACATTTTGATTTTAACTGCACAGAAGCATCTAGATGTTTTTTCGGCAAAGTAATTTACGAACTGCAATGGTGCAAGATGTCCTTATGTTGCATACTCTGAATTTCAATACAGTATATTGCGCTTCCCTAATTAATAATTCATTGATTTAGTAGTAGATGTTCTACCAGAACTTATATTTATTTGGACTGGAAGGCTCTTAAGGAGTGAAATGAACATATTTTCTCCTGTCTGCTGCCTTTGACGTCATAACACGGGACAGTCCCTAGTGAAAGCTTTGGGACTCTGTGTGCTGTTTGGGTGCCATCATCCAATCAGTCATTGTCCTGTGCCTCTCAAGCGATTAGTCACATTACAGTTGTGACTCGGGTGGCTTCAAAAATAGTCCAAAAGCAGGCAAGAGGCAATGAGATCGATTCTAAACATCCTTGGGTGTAACAGACATCGGCCGTGTCATCTGAAAAAGCTCAATCTAC
This sequence comes from Danio albolineatus, assembly GCA_903798035.1. NCBI lineage: Eukaryota > Metazoa > Chordata > Actinopteri > Cypriniformes > Danionidae > Danio > Danio albolineatus. The sequence continues at coordinate 5,048,982 of CAIGQQ010026963.1, forward strand.
AAAAGCACTTTTCCTTTGAGCGATACGCTATCAGAGTAGAACGTGAGGAAACTCAAACCCCCTTTCAACAAAGCCAATCGCTCATCGGCATTAAAAATTAAGCCATAATTAGCAACATTACTCCAGTGTGTGTTTGATATCAGATGCTTGAACAAGAGGAAAGGTCTGGCCAACAAATGGAGCTCAGTTTTCAAGAGATTCCTGGAATTCCTGGTACTGACTTGTGCCTCGGTGCCGTGGCTTATAACGCATGACTTGGCGCGACTAAGACACTTGTAGTTTGACACTTTAGAGGGTAGAGAGGCGTAATCAGGAGAGCTTGCGGCAGTCACGGCGAGAGCTCACAGCTACAGGCTGTTTTAGTACAGGTGGCACTGCTGCCTCTACTGATCATCATCAGTGCTACTGAGCATCTGGAGGGTCAGCGGGGGTCAGTGAACCTGACGGTAGCATACAAAACGCTTAGCACTGAATCTTCCATCTACACTTCTAAATCACATTGGCCATAGGGCCCCAAAGATTCTTTATGCCCATGTTAGTATAGGCACATCACATTTTGATCCTAAAAATAAACACAAATTACTATATTATGATGCTTTGTAAACACTGCTCTACAATACTTTACTCTGCCATTGTAACTTTTACCATTTTTTTGAGGCTTACGCAAAGGTAACCACATTGTTTTGAAAAACACACACTCTGAAACCTGTTTTCAAAAGTCTGCATTTTCGGGCCCCCAAAACAAAGGTGTAAATCAGGGGTACCCAAACTTTTCAGCCCGTGACCCCAAAAATAACAATGCCAATGACTCGCGACCCCCACATTCCTCAGAGGTAGTTATAATTGTACAAATCTAACTTAACACAATCCTATGAAAAAAATTAAAAGGCTGATGGCTTTTTAATTGCATGTTGTTGCTTTATGTAACTATTACGTAACTACTATTTTCAGTTCTGTGGGTTATAGATAAAATATGGTAATTCTAATAGTTGAATAAAATTTATTTGACTTTTGTAAATCACCAAGCGACCCCCTGTTGTTGTCCTCTGACCACCCCCCAGGCGGTTCCGATCACCACTTTGGGAACCACTGGTGTACATAATATAATGTATCAGCTTTAATAAAATGTGCCAATAATAATACTCTTTTGAAAGATTAATCTTTATTACATTTATCTGATGATCACACGATAGAACATTATTTAAGAACATTTGTTAACTGCAGTTTTGTCTAAAGTGTGAGATGTAGGTGATATTAACTTATTTTTATGTTTTTTACGGTGGCCGAGAGAGGTTAACGTGCTGCAATTTAAGAAAGCACGCGCAATTACAAAAAACACCAGCAAATTAAGAAAAGATCTTCATTTATTTGACAGAACACGTGCTACAAATCCTATGCAAACACATTAAAAAACGCACTACATTTTCTCACAACGCAAACAAATTAATAAAACGTGCTGCATTTTCTCAGCGAAACACTCAGCAAAATGAACTAAACACGATGGAAATGTTTCAAGGGCACACAAAAACGTCACGGACACCGTTTGATCCTATGATCTTTGTTATTGCTCAGTGAGGTTGTAAGTGAACTTTGAAAGGGGAATTTTTTTGTTTGTTTATTTTAACATCCTGATTCCCTCGTCTTTTGTATTTTATTAGCCTATACAACCAAAACCTAAATAGCTGAGTCTGTCACGTTTTTCGGTCCCCTTGAAACATTTCCATTGTTTTACGTGCTATTTGAAAGTGTTGTGAGAAAATGCAGCACATTTTTGTAAATTGTTTGCATTGTGAGAAAATACAACGTTTCATTAATTTGTTTGCATTGTGGGAAAATGCAGCATGTTTTTTAATGTGTTTGCGTTGTGAGGATTTGCAGCACGTGTGCTATCAAAGGATGAAGATCTTTTTCTCAATTTGCTGGCATTTTTTGTAATTGTATGTGTTTTCTTAAATTGAAGCATGTTAAGCTCTCTCGGCCACTGTAGTTTTCTCTGTTTAGAATAGTTAAGGAAGATATTTTGTAATGCTCATTGTGTTTGTTTCCTTGGTAGCTTAATTAAAATAATTTATTTTCTGGATATTTGTTTGTTATTTTTGGTTGTCTCTCCAAGGTATTGTAATTTCATTCTTTTTATTACTGACAAATATTTTTTGTTCAATAAATTAATTTGTATTTATTGGGTTTTGCTCTTGTTTTGTTTCTTGGTCTAACGGCTTTCGTTATTTAATTATTTTACTGCATCTCACCGCTAGCAGACACAACAGGCTGACAACAATAACTTTAATATAAGCATTTATCGGCTGATACCCACATTTATTAAACTACAAGTAGAATAGTGCAATTGTTTATTACTTGTAAATAAATAGTTTGAACTTGTTAAAAAATCTGACAGAAAAAAAAGATTTATACCTTAGATGGCAACTTTTTGATGCTGAAATTCTTATACATTTTTCACTGTTACCAAAATAATATCTCAATCTTATCTAGAACCAACAGGATATACTTAAGAAAATAACTTGTTCTGTCTGCATCCTATTCACACAGACCAAAAACTATGCACAAATGATATATTTTGTCAATTATTACCAGAAGCATTAAAACAGAAAAAGTTCATTAATGAAGTTGAGCTCAATTTGATTTCATACTCTAAGCCACTATGCAATCCTGTGCACTGTCAAAATAAGAGCATGTACAATAAATTAAGCATAAAATGCAGTAGTTTATTTAAGCCTAGGATTGTTTCCATAGTTTAGTGGGCACAGACGTGTACCCTGCTGAGCCATATGGTCGCTGGGGTAGCTGGTTGTGACACTGTAGTGTGGATCAGGTCTATAAAGCTATTTATAACCCAGAAAACCTACACTTGCGCTTCCCTCCTGCAAGGACTCAAACAGAGACATCACGGGCAAGAAGGAAGCACCAGCTCCACTTCCTCTCTCTGCTCCTCCATACATTCATGTCATCCTGTTTGGGTGAACAGGCTCTTGTCCTCAGGAGCCCAGCTGGGCCACACGAATTAACAACAGCTGGACTGGCAGCAAGGACATCAGAGGGGCACAGATCCCAACCCAGCGCAGGAAGCGGATCTTTGGTCAAACGCAAACACTGAAGCTCTTACATTTAGGAAGTGAAAAGTTAATTAAATCACAGTCTCCTACTTTTTTTGCCCCCTGAAAAAGACATTTAACCCACAGGTTGCTCCAGGGAAACTTACCTTGTAATTAGATTATCATGATAGGTCTGTCAAATGGTATGAAGCTAACTAGAGGGATTTACTAAATTGACTTGCAAAACTGACATGTTTGGTGCCGTTAAAAGCTTGCTTGCTTCTTGACTTTAGATTAACAATTGTTTAAAAAAAGCCTATTTTTATTGGTTTTTGGAACTCATAGACAACTGTTTTTGATGTGATTAATACTCTGGGGCACAACGTATTTTTATAAAATAAATACCATTCTTTGGAATGTTCTGTTAATAAAAAAACAGTAATTACATCTAAAAATATATTAAGATATTAAACAATTATCTAATGTTTTAAAGAATTTTTGATCAAATAAACTCAGCCAGACTATTTCCAAATATATTTGTGTGTATAAATATATATATACACACACACATTGTATAAAATTAAAACATTAATTCAATAATACATACATGTACATAATATGTAAATTTAAATATATAAATGGAAATCTTGACAAACACAAAAAATTATAAATATTTAAATAAATTAATATTTGTAAAGAATAAAATATATTTCATGATATAAAACATCAAAGCAATAATAAATAACTAATTTAAAATCTTTGAAATGGAAAAAGGCATTTAGCAACAGCTTTTCTGTACCAATCTGTCAACCAAGTTTAAAAAAAATTCCATTGGACAGGGTCCTCAAGGGAACAATTAATAAAATCAATTTCTAAAGACCCCTTCCTTAAGTGCCACTCAAAGTACATGTAAAATGGACTGTCACTGCATAATATGACATAAATCGTAATTATACAGGCAGGAACTTTCAGTATCTGTGGATTCAAATGTAACCCTAAATCTGTTTATCTCTGATCTAAAATGTAAAAAAAATGACAGAAAAAAATCTGGGCATGATGCCTAAATAGGACTCTCAAGGGAATCTCTGGTTCCGCCTGCCGTTTATGAAATTACAGCCTGGTTTATTTCTTTGAAACTGACACTGTCCTTTTGTAATATCTGTTTGAGAGTCCTTGTGGAGTTCCACAGATAAACAGACGCAAGAAGAGTCATTCAGCGAGGAATCAAAGGCACAGCCCTGAAGTCTTTTAGATGGAAAAAAGTTTTCCAGGGATCTAACATAAATATCTAAACAAATTCATGAAGCAATTATTCAGTCTCCCTACAGTGGCAGCAAGTGATGTTTGGCTTCACTGTGCTGCTGACAAAAGAACATAAAGACCACCTAGCATGGCCGACATGATTTGAAAGCCAGACGTCTTTGATATTGATCTCAAGCACAGCCTTGATTTTACACCGAAAGAATGAAAGATGAAGTGGTTTCCTCTCCCTTTCACCTGATGCACCACCGTCTGCTTTGCTTCACCTGCGTCAACACATCTTGACGAGAGACCGTCAGGTGCATCTGCGGGGACTAATTTGATTGGACGCGCTTCACTTAATGCTTCCAGATCAGATAACATCAGACGCACCGCTAGGGAGATCAAACCCTCTGAGACTCGGCAGATGAGAGGAGCCTATGATTCTTCCCATATGCAAAGAACAAGAACTAGGACAAAAACTCATGCTCTCCCTGAAAACCAGAAACGCTGTCTTTCCCTAAAATCTTCAACTGCCACAGCAGGCTTGACGTCATCAACTGGCATCTTCCTCACAAAGCCACTGTAGTATTGGAGCTTATACGGGCCAATATGATTATGAGCGACTGTTATAAAACTGGTTTAATAACTGTAAGGCTGCTAACCCCTCATTGGCATGTTTGCAAAACCTCTCTAGTTCCTTTTGATCCTTTTAAATTTATCCCTGGATTAAGAGGTTTTGAACTGGGGCAAATGTGTGGGTGTGGAATGTAAGAAATGCATTTGGGAATTTAAAATTGCATTGGAAAAAAAAATCTTAATTTGCTGTTAGTTTACTCATTTAGATGACTTTTTATTTAGAATATGGCGTGAGGTAAGACAAGCAAGAAAAATGACAACTGCCAATAAAAGTCTGAATGTCTGTAGCGGTTTTCACACATTTATAGTGTTTTGAGGTCTAATTGACAGTTTTCAGATTCATTTCCATCAGAAAACCATATATTACTTGTTTATTTAATACAATCATTACGTAATCGACTGATTCTTTACAAATAGCTAATAAAAATGCATTTCTCTAGGGAAATTTTATATCACAAGAAAAATCCTAATCGCAATTCTCAACAGCATTATACCATACTACATATTTTATCAGTATCATGCAGCCTAAGCAGAACATTAAAGACGTTTTTAGCTAAAAACAAGAAAACATACAGGTAAAACTACATTAATACCTGTGGCTCCTGACAATACACTGAGATCTTATGAAGTGAAATGGTCTATGAAAGAAATTGTATAATCTTGTATAACTTTATTATCTTTAATAGGCATGGGACGATAACTGTTTTCAAGGTATACCTCGGTTTGGATAAGTCAAGGTTTTAAAACTGCCAAAATTTCATGTAATACCACCCCTAAGGTATGAGTACGATTTTTTTATTCACATTACTTTTGTTTCTTTTTTAGGTCAAAAGTATCTTCAGCAGAAAAAAATATCCAAAGATGCCATTTTAATTTGTAAAGAAATCTGTTTTTAAACTAATGAAGACAGCAGAAGTCACTGATTCATTTGAATTATTTAGCCTGACATGTTTACTGCTCCAAAGTATTATTAATCTTTCAAAAAAAAAATATATTTAGTGTGTTTAAAGGGGAATTTTTTTTTATCCAGACATTTAAAAAGAATATATTTTAGGGCAGTAATCACAATACAGTCATACTGTGAAACCGTGATATTTTTATTCAAGGTTATCATACCGTCAGAATCTTATACCGGCCCATGCCTATTCTTTAATACACAGCCTTGGCAAGTGGTATGAATCACAGTATATTGACTTGCAGTTTATGAACCACAGATGACTTCGGTTTCAGATAAAATTCATTCATTCATTCATTTTATTTTCGGCTTAGTCCCTTTATTAATCCGGGGTCACCACAGCGGAATGAACCGCCAACAGCAAGGATGCCCTTCCAGCTGCAACCCATCTCTGGGAAACATCCATACACACTCATACACACTCATACACTATGGACAATTTAGCTTACCCAATTCACCTGTACCATGTCTTTGGACTTGTGGAGGAAACCGGAGCACCTGGAGGAAACCTACGCAACCAAGGGGAGAACATGCAAACTCCACACAGAAATGCCAACTGACCCAGCCGAGGCTCGAACCAGCGACCTTCTTGCTGTGAGGCGAACGTGCTACTCACTACGCCACCGTGGCGCCAGTTTCAGATAAAATCTTCTTTATTATTCTGCTGAAGAAAAATAAATCCCTTTCTTAGATGGACTGAAGGTGAGTAAACTAACAAGATGTTTTCATTTTTGGGTTATCCATCGTGTCAGTGGTGTACTACTTTTATAAGCATTATCGATACATGGAAAGATGGAAATGAATGGGTTTATGATTGTCTATGCTAAAATTCAGGCATGCTATGTCATGATCTGATGCTAATCAGAGCAAGAAAACACTTGTCAAGTATGCCAACTAACAATCAGGAGATTTCAAAGTCTTTCTGTGTTTATTTTTACTCGTTAATATACATTACTATCACTTCTCAGTGCATTGAAATACCGTGGAGGGTCAGTGATTGTCTGGAAGGGGCATCAGGACACATGTTTGCTCTGAGCGGGACTGTATGCTGATGAGCACAAGCTGGTCTTATCAAAAGAAAAAACAAAACAGGTGATCTGTAAATTGCATGGGATTACAGGCCAGAAGACTTGAACATCCCACCTCTCAGTCGATGCTGATTTTATGAGACATTAAAGAAAATGGCACATGACCAGGAAATACACTTTATGTTAGAGCCTAGTAAAATATGAGAGCAAAAGTGACAGACTCTGGTTTCTCGATATGAAAGTGTTCACACTTTATAGTCATGTCTTCATAGTCATCTCTAAAGTACACCCAAAAAACACATTACAGTAATTCAACCGATGTAGCGATTATGGTAATAGAGGTATGTGTAAAGAATCAAGACCTAATAAAACAAGGAAACATAGCTAAACGTAAATATCCTAATATATTTTATCATTTTAAAAAACTAATGCAATATGCATTGAAGAAGTTGTTGAATTCTGGGTGTATGAAATAACAAAATTTATGTTCTCCGATGATTATATTTTTGCATATAAAAACACTTCAATAATGATAGCCCATAACTTAAGATACCTAAAGCAGTTTAATGTGAAGGACTACAAAATATGTGAATACATTTAAATGCAAGTGAGAGAAATTTGTGTTTTTTTGTGTTATTGCTTTCATTGTTAATATTCATAATAAAAAAAGTCTCTTTGATTAAATAAATCAACAATGGCATTTGAGCTTTACTTCTAAAAGCACAAAGAAAAACAATGTTGGGAAACGCTAAGTTAAAGCACCCTCTGGACAAACAACACTGACGTGCTTGCAAAGCATCAGAAATGAAACCCCCAAGAAGTCCCTCTACAAAACAGCCCCTTCATGTTTGTTATGAATAAAATGTCACTTAAAAATAACCTAGTAAACACTATTTGTTTTGGAAAAGCTGCCTGTATCACGTATTCTCCCTCTTCCTCTTTCTTGACGACAGTGACTAAAACGCTGACAGCTTCACCAGTGCCCGTTATCTCCAGTTTATGAGCCTGTAAACGAGACTGTAACAATAACCGCGCCACTGTAACATGTAACCAGACACATGTGCGTCCAAACTACAACACTTAGAGAAGTTTAGATCAAACCCAGTCCACTTACCGACTGCAGAAATGCCAAGTTTCTCACGTAATCCCGTTCAGTGTTCAATATCTCATTTAAAACGCACAGTCTCAGGCGAAGCTGACGGTCCGAGTCCTTGCCGCTGAGACACTCGTTTTCTTGTTGACTGTCCTCCTCAGTGTTTATTTCGCTCATTTTTAAACCCGTTAAGTTAAGCGCCTCCAAACAAACTCGATAGAAGCCAGTTGTTTGAAAACTGAGGTGAAGATGTGGTAATTAATCCATTTAATCCGTCGCTCGCTGCACGCAACCTCGCGCCAGGATGCGGCAGGGGAAAATGTTATACTGAAACTGAGAAACTTCTGTAAAAGTAGCAATGCGCAACATCGGAGTCAACCGCAAAGTAATTTGCATCTCATTAAAAACATCTTCCGTTTAAAAAAAAGTCAGACCAGAAAAGTAACCCGCCGGGTGCCTGCGGTGTAAATGAAACAAAGGCGTCCGGAAAAGCGAAATGATGTGGAAAAAATGGGAGTGCACGTGAAACGATCAGTCACAATAAAATCACTTGCTAAACTGTGCAGTGAAAGCCGATGTAGCGAGTGCACGAGTGCTCAGTGTGGACTACATGAAAAGTGTTGTGTGAGAGCTGTAGAGAGAGAGGCGAGCCTGCCGCTTAGGGACCGTCTGCAAATACAATCTCAATATCCCTTCAGGATTCTGATAAGAAAGCTCATTTTCATCTCTGGCACCCTGTCTGATGCTCTTAGTTGTGTGCTTCAAAAATAAAAACAGCAGCACTTTTTGGACATTTAAAATGATGTTCATGAAATGGCGACGCTAGACATAAATCTCCTAAGCCTCGTTCACACTGCCTATTCTGGAAAATTGCCAGAAAATTGCCAGATTGCCTTCTGTGTGAACACAAACATGTCCCAGGATTTGGTTAGGGACCTATAGTAACATTGCAGGAATCAGTACAGGGCAGAGTGCTGTGTGAACAAGTGCCATAATGGATGTGTCGTACTTGATTTAGATCTATTTATCATACAACTTTTTGAGCGGCTAATGTAAAAACAGAGTTCACAGTTTAAAAAAAGAAAGAATAATGTCCTTATGTCTGTAAATGAGAGTGTATGGGTGTTTCCCAGCACTATGCATCTGCAGTGTAAAACATGATAAATTAGTTGACGGTTCCTTCCGCTGTAGAGAAATCGGATTAACCGAAGGTAAATGAATGAATGAAAAATGTCCACAAACTTGACTGAAGCAGAGACAGTGAGTTTAAAGTTCTGCATTAATGCATGCATAGATTCCATAAAATAACTGGCAGTGTGAATGAACCAAAACAAATGATCTTGGGTATTAACAGTGTATTTGTTGAAATCTCTGTGATAGAGGCTCTAGAAAAGGAGTCTTATTCAACATAGTGCAAGTGCAGGACTTTTCAAACCACAAAAGATTATTTAATTAAACATGAGATTTATATGTTCCGCTTCAGTCTGTTTATAGCGCTTTATGAAGCTTCAAAACTTTTAGGAATCTTTGGTTTGAAACAGTTGTTCAAAAACCCTCTCAAACTGCCTCAGTGATTTCAAGAAATAAACTTTTTTAATGGTTTTATGGTGGAACTACGGTTCTTGAGAGCCTTTACTGATTATACTCTGATCGCCAAACCATTAAACATGTCTTTACCTCTCGAATTAGTTTTATAAATTTGCATGCTCTTATGAGGCACTTGTTAAATTAAAACAAACATTAGAAGTTAGTCACTTAGTAATTGAAAATTGATTTAAAAATGCATATTATGCAGACATTTAATATTTCTTGATGATTAGCCAATTATTACGATAAATTAAACTTTAAACGAATGGTTTGCAATGGATTTGTTAAAGCTGTTTTGAAATATTTTGGCCTGAGATTTTGTGTTAAATTGTATTGACCATTAAGTACACTGTCAGAAATAAAGGTACAAAATCTGTCACTGGGGCAGTACCTTTTCAAAACGTACATTTTTGTTCCTAAGTGGTCCTTAAAAGGTACTGAAAAATACAAATATGTACCCAACAGTAACATAAAGGTAAAAAAGTCAACCTTAAAATTACAAAAGTCAACCTTAAATACACAAAAGTGTACCCTAAAGATACTATTGTCCACCAGTTTGGTACAAAAGTGTACCTTTTGAAAAGGTACCACACCAGTGACAGATACCTTTATTTCTGAGAGTGTATGTACCACTAGCATGTGGGTGTTTGGAGCTTCAAAGCAGTTTAGTAGGAGGAAAACCTTTCTTTTTTTTCCTCCCATAGGCTATATCAAATTACCAGACAAATGACCAGCTCTGGTGTTAAGCCAAAGAAATTAATGTTACTGAACAAACTTTATGCATCCAGGCCAACAGGTGTCTAAACTACACTGGGTACAATTATGTTGAAATCACAGTGAATACAAAACTAATATGAATATAAAACCCTAGATGAAAAGTTGTCAAACCACCTACCGTCCAAATTACGATGGTTGTTTAGTAACCCTGTCATTTTAGTTAGTTTCCAAGTTCATTTTAATCATTAAAGCCATTAGAATTTCATTTTGGTTAAATAAGTCTTAACAGTCTGAATTTGTCATTTTTAAAACACACAGGGTATTCTGTTAAATATGTTAATATAAAGGTTAATATTTACTGTAAATATTGATCACCAGGATTCTTCAAACTTATCATTTCTTAACATTCCACACAGAATTCACTTTAGTTTGGAACAACCAGCTGGTGAGTAAATGGTGACAGACTTTGGTTGAACTGTCTCTGTAAATGTTAGTTTGTTTGTTCTGATGTACAGAAGGCTGTCGAGGCTTTGTTCATACCGTCTGTGCCCTTGAGGTGATGCATCCTCAGCATGACAAACAGCCATCAGAGCCTGTCCACATCCTGTTTACAACATGACAAAAGACTAGAGTCAGGTTCCTATCGCTCTCACACTAAAATATTTGGCCACCAAACCACGAGACTCCACCAAATGAATGGACAAAAACGTAAAGGTTAGGAATTACTCTTTGGCCTGGTTTGAATCACTTTTACCCCACAGGAGTCGTTCAGCTCCGAGCATTTCATAGCTGTGCGACATTTGAGAGGTGTCAATAACCGCTGGTCCTGCTTTACTTGGCTGCCCACACTATCTAAACATACTGGAGTAGACTGAAGTTGTCATTGTATGCTTTGGTGTGACTTAAATATTACTATTTACCAGAACCTTAATCGAATATAGGAGACAAACATGTAATAAAATCAATAGATTTGTTGTTTTGAGTTACTGCAATCAAACCGGTAGCGTAATCACTCTTCCAAATGTTCTGTGATCGAGCGCCATCTTGTGGCAAAAATAAGATGAAAAAAAGAAAAAAAAACTTGATTGTCTGACTTGAAATATGTTAAATATCTCAAACAAATAATGTTTTAACCAACAATTATAGCTAAATTTGCTTACCTCGTTTGTTTTAAAGTCGCCTAATCCATCCATCCATCCATCCATCGATGAACGTACACACGTGACGTTTTTTCTTTCACAGATGACGTTTTGAAGGGAATCCGAATCGACGGTTGACGGTTGACGAGTATCAAATGAGGTAATAGCCACATTTTCTTCTTTCTGAGTGATAAATAATTCGACATATCAAATACTTTTCATCTTATAGTCCAAACAAGTGAGTTAAGTTTGGAGTATGATTATGGAAAAATATTTTTTGTTAAATTATTTTGCTTAAAATTCAGCTGTACTGTATTCATTTATTCTTTTTCTTTTCTGATTAGTCCCTTTGTTAATTCATCAACGTTCTTGCTGTGAGGCGATTGTGCTACCCACTGCGCCACCGTGATGCTCACTGTACTGTATATTAAAGATATTTTAAAAACGAAAAAGAAATGTAATATTAATCAAATAATAATGTAACTTTGCTGAAAGAATACATTTGAAAATAATATATAACAGTAACTTCATACATGCTCTTTCAGAATCCTGACATGCTATGTTTTTTTTAGTCTATCTGTCTGTCTATGTATGTCCATATATATAGTTGAAGTCAGAATTATTAGCTCCCCTGAATTATTAGCCCCAGTTTATTTTTTTCCCCAATTTCTGTTTAACAGAGATATTTTTTTTATTACTCATCTCTAATAACTGATTTTTTTTATCTTTGCCATGATGACAGTAAATAATATTTTACTAGATATTTTTCAAGATACTTCTATACAGCTTAAAGTGACATTTAAAGGCTTAACTAGGTTAATTAGGTTAACTAGGCAGGTTAGGGTAATTAGGCAAGTTATTGTATAACGATGGTTTGTTCTGTAGATTATTGGAAAAAAAAATAGCTTAAAGGGGCTAATGATTTTGACCTTAAAATGGTCTTTAAAAAACTGCTTTTATTTTAGCCAAAATAAAACAAATACCTTTCTGCAGAAGAAAAAAATATTATCAGACATACTGTGAAAAATTCCTTGCTCTGTTAAATATCATTTGGGAAAAAAAAAAAAAAAAAAGTCAAAGGGGGGCTAATAATTCTGACTTCAACTGTATATATAATCTGAAGATATATGTGGAATGATCTTGAGAGTAGCTGAAAGCAACACATAAAACAATTTTAAATTTTTTTAACTCTTATCGAAAGTGTACATACAAATCTGATTAGAAGCACCTTGTAGGTCTATAACTAATACTTTTTTTGTTACAGGATTGTTTGGTTCAGTTTCAGCTCAGAAATATTTTTCATATTTCTTTTTCTAAAGCTAAAAAAAGCTAATTAAAAGTACTTAAAAACTATATAGACATTTTTAAATATATATTTAAATTTGTAAATAAATAATTAGATAAAAAGCAAACAATTATTTAAATAAAAATATGATAAATAATTTATTGAAAGACACTCTCATACTGAATATCTTCTGACAGCCATTGCTTCTCTTCTGTCGCAGTAATGGCTCCCTCCACACTTTGGCTGGTCTTCATACTTTGGACTTCCCTGTACTCCCACAGTCAGTGTAGCACTTTAAGCCAAGCTGAAGTGCAAGAACTGGAGCAGATCCGCACCTGGGTTGTCTCACGCAGCTTCCCCTGCAGTGTTACCTGTGGACTCGGCCTCCGAACTCAAGAACTCTGTCCCATCGGGGGAACCAGAAACATCTCCACAGGTTCCTGCAAGCTGAGGACCATCAGCTGCCTAGACTCCTGGCAGTGTGGACTAAAGACCCAAACCGCCACTGCCGGCCAGCGACTGGTGCTCGACTGCTTGGAGGAGGTGATGGAAGCCATGGGTCGCTTTGCCTTTGTAGTGTCTTGGCGCTTCGCCTGTGGCATCATCACCAGCGACGATTCCTTATTCACCCGTTATGACGCCCTAAGCCTGGACAAGGTGGTGCTAGACCCTCTCAGAGAGGAGGACTCTGGGACGTATCGCTGTGACGTACTGGACACCAGTAAACGAAGAGTGAAGAGGATGTATAAAGGCGTGAAGGTGTTGTCTCCTAAAGATCTGAATTTAGACTTCGCTAAAGGTCTGATCCATTGGGAAATCCCTGAGAGGCAGTTTGCTAACGTCACTAGCTCAGCAAACGTGTATTCCAGCAGCACAATCAGGAACATTGTGATTATCAGCGTGCCTACAGCTTTTGCAATGGTGGTGGTCATCTTTGTATTATTGTGTGGTTACTCCAGAAGAGCCAGAAGAGCAGCTCGCCTTTGCCAGGACAACATTTGAATGATTGAAGAGATCCCTGTTTCATGCATATTTTAGCCTAGTCGCTGATAAAAACATGTGTTAAGAATGAGTTTGACCTTGTCACTAATGTGTGGGATTAAAAAACATGTTCCAACTACTGTGTGCCATTTATAGAGCCGCGTTGTTAATGGAGTCTTAAAAAAAGGATTCACGTTTGTGTTAAAAGCGATAAAGACTTCACTTCATCAACAATCATCAGCCATTACAGACACATTGTGATGAGCTCATGATGCTGCTGGAAGTAGCCATCACAAGATGGTGCGCTGGGGTCATAAAGGGACAGAAAGGGTCAGTAACAATACTCAAGTTGGCTATAGAGCTTAAACAATGTTTAATTAGTTCTCAAAATGCAATGCAATTACAATATCCCTGACATCCAGTGTAATTATTATACTTTGACTGAAACCTAATTATGAAATGAAATAGCGAATTCTGACGAACAGTGAAACGTTTGCATTCCTGCACTGATAAATGGATGTTCATGAAAGACCCTTACTGTTCTAGTTTAACTTCCATGTGCGAGCGTAAACATATTTTAAATACACACACTAAGAGTCAGATTTTATTTTTAGACTATGTGTAGATATGAAATATCTTATGTTACTTCACCAGAAAAGTGTGATTTGAACTGTTAGGGTAGTCTTTCCGTTGGCTAGATCTGACAGTTTTAGACCACTAACAGAATATTTTTTGGATTAACATTTAAATTCATCCATTCATTCATTTTGTTTTCTGCTTAGTCCATATATTAATCTGGGGTCGCCACAGCGGAATGAACCGCCAACTTATCCAGCATATGTTTTACACAGCGGATGCCCTTCCAGCTGCTACCCGTCTCTGGGAAACATCCATACACACTCATTCACACTCATACACTACGGATAATTTAGCCTACCTAATTCACCCATACCACATGTCTTTAGACTTGTGGGGAAAACCAGAGCACCCAGAGGAAACCCATGCAAACTTGGGGAGAGAACAGGCAAACTCCAAACAGAAATGCTAACTGACACAGTTGAGGCTTGAACCAGTGACCTTCTTGCTGTGAGGCCAACGTGCTACCACCTACACCATTAAATTAATTTATTATTATTATTATTATTATTATTGTTTAAGGTACATATCAGTACAAACTATTTTCCTACTATTTAAATGGTAGACCCCCCACACCTTGTTTTGACATCTTTAAAGAGATTAATTTAACATTTAATTGGGGGTAAAAACCCCTATAATTTACCCCCCGTTGACACCATTACACCAGTCAGATCTAATTAAACAAGACAGGATGGATCCATACAGTTTGGTTGTTTATTAAAAAATAGACACGAGCCAGTGTGCTCCGCCGCTTACAAAATTTGTGTGTTTGGAACTTTGGAGACCTTCTTTTGCAATCCTTGGTTTGTAACAAGTGGTTAATTAAGTTACTGCTGCCTTTATATAAGCTTGAATCATGGATATTCTTTTCTGACCTCTATTATAAACTAGTCATTTTAAACTGCCAGTAATGGGTGAAAAAATCCCATTTTCTGAAACAGTTTAAGACCACTTGCCCATTTTTCTTGCCTATTCTGATTCTCTTTGAACTTCAGTGAATTGTTTTGACCAAGTCTACATGTTGCTGTCATGTGATCAGTTGGTCAGATATTTGCATAGTGCAATTCAATGGGTGTACCTAATAACAGCAGCCTGTTAGTGTGTGTGTGTATAGGGAACATGATCAGATTTACCATTATTGAAGAAACCCTTAGTGGTGCTTGAATCGCTAGCAAAGCCAGGCCATTACAATGTGATTGAGGAGTTAAACATGCAAGCTTACGATTGAGTTCAATCTTAAGACGGTTTCAGCCAGCCGTGTAGTATGTCCACAACTCTTGCAAATTAAGTTATCCTTCAAACATGCAGGAGTTAAAGTTCCTTCCAGAGAAAACACTAATAGTTCTTACCAAAGCACCACTAATAAGGAAAAAAAACGAGGAACAGAAGAGTCTCTCACACACATGTAAATGAACTGGTGCTTTTTATTCAGGACGTTTTACAGGTCAAAGTGAGCCCACACCTCAAAAACAAACTCTCTATCAGACAAATAAACCAGTGAAAGGTGCTCTGTGAGCGCAGGAAGAAGAAAAAAATAAATCCACAAACACTCTACAACTCAAACGTAAGGCAGAGAGCGGACAAATGTCCATCTCTCACAGCAGAATGTGACATCAGTGAGAACTGGAGCCGTGCTCACAAACCACTCACAGGCAGAACTGTGATCTGGAATTCTGGAGAAACAGCAGTAAGTGAGCACTAGCGCCAGTGTGAGTATACTCCTTTATACACATTGGTGTCGTTATCATCTTTAAGCTCTAAGCATGTAAATATAGACCCCAAAATCTTAAGACTAGCCTACATCGTGTTAAGTGAAAAGGTTACTTGAAGGAATGACAAACTCTCACAGGCAAACAACAGAACGGTCATTTAGCATGTATATAACAACATGACAAGTGTGTGTGTGTGTGTGTGTGTGTGTGTGTGTTTTAAATATAAACGACTTTTCGAACTAGCAAAGGTGCATTGTTAATCTTCAAGACGAAAAGAAGTGTCCTTTTTTCCTCAGTCAAAGGGAACGTCCTCACTCTAGGACAAGAACCCAAGCGATAAGCCTACAGGGAATCCAAATAAAAGCATTTATAAATGGACACACTCTCGTTGTGACGCGCTGACTTCATAAGCAAGTTTCAGCATGTGAGATACAGCAACAAGAGATATAAAGCAGTCCAGCCTGGGATCTGCTTCTTGTAGACAGTGTATATTCCAACAAGCTATTATTCAGAAGCAATAACCATGAAATCGCCCCTCATTCTGCGATACTATAGTAGTCAATATTTGAAGTAGTTCAAAGGCCTTGTCCTAAAACTATTCAACAACATCCATTCTAGTCTTAGGACAAGTTGGAAAAACCTCTTTAAATCCACATTTAATGTTGACTACTGTAGAATAGGGGAACAAATAAACAAAGTAGCACAAAAATAAGAACATTCTCAAATTCATTCACAACACTCCAGCATTCGCAAATAAATCATGCAACAACACAGCCCTCAGACAGCATATCCAGCCATGACTATTATATATTATTAAAAATCATAACAATAATACACATCCAGACCTAAGACGGTCACATATTGCTATAAGGATTTAAAAAAAAAACAAATGCACCATTCAAACTTGATTTCATGCTACGTTTCATATCATTTGTAGCATTCTGGGATACAGTAATCTGTTATCTGAGATAATATTATGCTAGCAGTATATGGTGTTCCATTCCGCATCCGCATTTATGTGTAGCATAAAATCAATTCGCCAAACCATTTACACGAATATCAGGTCATTCTTGGGCAGCCGATCCTAAATGAATGCAACTTCTAGAAGCCTCTTTTAATCTTCCGAGATATACATTCAATTTGGTCACAGAAAGACGACAAACGGGTCCTGATTGTAGCCACGAAACAAATCTCACACACTTTTGAAAAACAGTTTTTCTTTTTTTTCTTTTAAGTCCGCCCATCACGAGCAACATGCGGATGCAAGCAGCTTCTAATAATGCAGGCTGACTGAAACATTACGGAATGAATATTCTGCTACGTTTTTATATGTTAAAGGGATTATTCATTTAAATATAAATTAATTTACTCAACCTCAGGCCAGAGATATGCAGGTGACTTTCAGTGTTGGGGGTAATGCATTACAAGTTACGTGATAACATTACTTTAAGTAACAAGTAACGCATTACGTAATTTTTTTAAAATAATAATATTTAAGATACTTTTTTTTTATGTTTTTTTAAAAAACTCGACTTTTTAAGATAATTTAAACAATAATTTGCTGAATTAAAATGAGTGTAATCATGTTGAATCACACTCAATGAGAAAATGAGCTTCCCGCAGGAACAGACAAAAGCGGTTAGTTACTAAACTTTTAAAAAAGCAAGTAACCGTTGAATTAAAAGCGACAAGTTGACTTTACCTAAAAAAAATAGATAATTAAAAAGGTGAGTAAACCTGTTGTAACTTAGAACTGTTAAGTTGACTTACAGAGATAGTTCACTCAAATATACAAATTATTTGATAAATTACAAACATTCATTCGATTCCAAACTCCCAAGACTCATTCGACTTCAGAGCACAACACATATAATGACTTCATTCAACCGTTTCTTCTCCTCAGTGTCAGTATAGGGTGCACAATTGCATATCTCGCTTCTGATTTATTACCTCGGAAAAAGCTGTGATTAGTTTAAAACAGAAGTTATCCGTCACTGCACTGTGCTCATAAAAGTGCACAAAATCTGCTGACACTGAGAAGAAACTGTTGAATTAAGTGATCATTTTTATTCATGTTCTAATAGCTTGATAATACTCCGATTGAACGTTTTGAAATGTTTTTGGTAACTTTCTGAACAAGACTGAACAAAACCTTGCCACATATAGAGGATCAAGAAGTTGTAATGTGTATTTACAAAGCGCAATTAATGTGCATGGCCATTCACCCAAAGCGCTTTACAATCACTAAGGGAGGATCTCTTCACACCACCACCAGTGTGCAGCATCCACTTGGATGATGCGACGGCAGCCACAGGACAATGGTGCTAGTGCGCTCACCACACACCAGCTATTAGTGGAGTGGAGAGACAGTGATAGAGCCAATTTATGGGAGTCCGTGATGGTTAAGGGGCGATGGAGTCGATGGAACTTCCTAATCTGTGCCGTGGAAGTTGTAATGACCAGAGTCAGACGACGCTCACTGACAGTATAGCGTCCCATTCACTATACTGGGGCATTAGGACTCACACAGACTGCAGATTGCTGGCTTCTGCTCTTCCAACAGCAACCTAGTTTTCCCATGTGGTCTCCCAACCAGGTACTGACCAGGCTCAGCCCTGCTTAGCTTCAGTGAGTAACCGGTCTTGGGCTATAGGGTGATATGGCTACAGGGTGATATATTTTGTATTCCAAAGATGAATGAAGGTCCAAGATCTTTTTTTTTTTTAAAGAAGAACATGAAATTAATAACAATTAACATTTTTGGTTGAACTAACTCTGTTAGAACTGTGCACATAGTTCATTTACTTTTTTTTCCCCTTATAAGTAAAGTCAACTAATCGCTTTTGACTGTGTTATAATGTTTCATTTCTTCTTAACAGAGCAATTGTTTCACTTCACAAGACTTCAGGAGCCACGAATATTAATTTCATTTCCCCTGCATTTGTTTTTTTGACTCGAGTTGTCTTTGAACTCAACATTAAATGAAATAACAAAAAAGTTTCAGCTAAAAGAGTTCAATAAAAATTTACTAAGAAAAAAAGTCATGTTGGATGGCCTGAGGGTGAAGAAATGACCAAATTTTCCTTTTGTGACGAATTATCCCTTTAACATCTTACAACAAAGTATAAACGCACTAATTAATGCTGTACAAAAGCTAAGCATTCAAGACCAAACAATATCGAGATTTAGCCCATAAAGCGACGTTTCTTTGGTAACATAAAATTTTGCATCAGACATTTCATCCCACATTAAAATGGAAGACCAAATTCCAATCCCTGAATAGTGTTGTGATTCTCCTCGAGATGCAAGAAATGTGGCTTTGTTCCCCAAGCTTCAGCAAAGAGCCCATTTATTAAGAAAAAACAACGGCATTAGCACCAAGCAGCTTGAATCAGTCAGTGGCTGAAACTACCCATTAAATAAGAAAACAAATGCTGGTCCGTAGAGTTTGCTGGGCCTTTGACAATCAGCTGGTGAAGCTTGTTGTGTTGATGAACAATTTGGTTTGATTGGCAAATGCATTCGTGATGTTTCTGCTGGTGTAAGAAGGATCCAAACGTAAGGCAACATCTGCAGCTCTGGGAGGTTTGTTTGAATCACATTCAGATCAGACTGACTTTGAAGCTTTGCATTTTTGTCAGCGAGATCTTTGATGGTGAACACGAGAAAGAAATTTCCAAGAAAACAGCAGGAAAAGTATGGATATTAATCCAAAAAATAGGTAAGTTTTCGATCTTGACAGCAGATGTGGAAACAAAAAAGGATGAGAGACAGGGATTCCACCACAAATGCTGGTTCTTGTGAATATTCCAATCATTTATGGCTTCGGGAGGTCTAACTAGCTTCTGTTCAAGCCCTTTTTTGCCAGTGTACTAAAATATCTCCGTTCCAAAATGTACAAAATCCGGCAACCCAAAAGAAGATTGCCTCAAAGCTTAGATCCTCGAGAAGGAGAGAAAAAACTGAGCACATTCAGGGTGTTAGAAGACAAGAAGCCCTTAGGTAAGGCTCTGAATGTGTCCTTCTACAGACTGATTGCGGGTGGAGTTAACATCCATGAGCGAGTCATGGCTGACTGATCAAAACAGGAAACGGATGATGCAGGATCCTTCAGATGCGTGAACGTCTCCATTTTGGAGAGTGCAGCATGTTATATCAAGTCTCAGCAAAGCCTATCTCTTCCCGGTTTTCATGTATGATGGGATGCCTCCTCGTGCAGTCAGGCCCTCAAAGCGCTTGTAGGTGTAGTTGATGAACACCCAGTCTTTACTCTTCAGATCCGCCTCAGTGTGGTTGGACACTACAGTAGTGGCTGTAGAAAGACAGAATGTTGCTATATAGTTCTGAAATGTGTATTTAAGGATCATGCAACTGACAAAAAACCCACCTGAAGGTTGGAGGATGTCTGAATCGGGAAACTCATCAAAGTTGGAGGTATCGTCAATGCTTTTGATCTCAATGGGAATAGCTGCTGGTCTCTCCCTGGAGGAAAATAACCATATACTGTGTTCAGAATTTCATACTATTTTCCAGTTAGGGATGCATGGATACCATTTTTTATGGCTGATTGCTGAGTATTTTCCTTGAATGCAGTGTTTCCCACACCTGTTCCAAAAGGTACACCAACAGTATACATTTTCAACCCCTTCCTATTCAAACACTCCTGAATCAACTCATCAAACCATTAGAAGAGACTCCAAAACCTGAAATGAATGGTTCCGATAAGGGAGACATCCAAAATATGTACTGTTGGTGTGCCTCCAGGAACAGGGTTGGCAAACACTGCTTTAATGTTCATTATAGAAACAAATCATCTTAGGCCCCGTTTACACTATTGCGTTTTCGTTTTAAAAGTTTTGCTACGGTTACACCATCCGTCCACATTACACCGGAGTTTTTGAGCCCCGAAAACAGAGCGTTTTGGAAACGCTGGAGAGGCTGTTTTCATTCTAAAACGCTGCTGCTCCGTCTCAGTGTGGATAGGGTAAAACGGAGACATCTGAAAACAGAGGAGTGGCTGCTGGACACAATAAAATGAAAAGCATTGTTTGAACTATTGTCCATTTTAGGCGCTAATGTGCGGTTAAACTCTGCCTTTTTTACTACAACAGCTGCATATATTCGCAAGAGGCAAGCTATTGTCTGAGCACTCGCTAATATCTCGCGTTTCGAGCGGCGTAAGCCCTATTTAGAACGCCAGTTTTGGGTTACACTGGGAAGAACCAGCGAGACACCTGCTTCCGGTTTATACTTGAAAGCGAATGCCCAGAGTGCGCGAATGGTCATGTGATATGCGTTTTTGGTAGCGTAGTATAGACGGAGATATGTTCAGAAACGCAGGGTGAAACGCTAGTGTGGACGCGGATCGTTTTAATGCTAAAACGCCGTTTTAAAACTAAAATGCACTAGTGTAAACGGGGCCTTAGAGAGAGTGTTAACCATTGTGTTGAACCTTGAATTTAACCAACTGAATATTCAACAGTACCTCAAGCTTTTGAAAGGCTTCAGAACATTTGGAATATAGTGCATGAAAATGTTATGATGTCCCAGGTCGTGTCCACACATACATGGGTATTTTTCACTGAGTTTTCCCCACTTTTGTTTTCAAAAAAATGTGTCCACATGAAAATGCCAAAACGCACTTGATGCATGTTAAGCATATGCCAGACCAACAGGCATCGATAATGACACTTTTATGCTAGGTTCACACCAAACTGGGAATTAAGTATTTTCATTAAATTGCATATAAGTCAATGCAAACATGAGAACAGCGGTGGAACACCATCCAACAGTCGAACAATGAGAAATATGCATATGTTTTCCACAAAGTTAACAAACGTGAAATTCACATCTTCCGCATTTGGTGTTGGCCAATCAGAAAGATGAAAACAGCACAAGCTGACATCATGGAGTGAAAACTCTGGTTGTAGTGTCAATACAACCACACTGTACCTGGAGTTTTGGAAAATATTCACCCTGGCCAGAGTTTTCAGAAAGTTATGGTTTCAGTGATCCATATTTCATTTTCATGTGGACAAACAAGGAAACCACATAGAAAAAAGTGTTAGTTTTGAAAATTCCCATAATTGTGTGGACAGGGCCTTATGTCTTCACTACTTTTGTTGGTTTTATCAATAACACAATAGTATATGCGCAATATCAGATTTGGATTGCTCCTATCTGCTCGATACCCTATGTCAATATCTTATTTGTCCCTGTTTACAATTCTGCTGTTTTAACGCCATTTTTTAACAAACTGATGGTGTCTTTGTGAGGATGCAGGTTTGCCAAACAAAGTTTTCCTTGACAAACTATACATACCAAAAAATAAATAAAGAAATATACATGCATACAATAGTTCAGCATAAATAACTACACCACTAGCTAAATCAAACCTTTTTAATTACAGCACATTGTAAAGCTCAAAGACAATTTCAGAAATTGACTAGACAAGAGAACTTATATTATGTAAACTATGGTGAACAATTTTCTTTATTAAACACAGGATTAACCTTTGTGTTTGTCCACACAAGATACCAATGTACCTGATATGGTCATAGTCCACCCCCTCAAAGAAAGCGTTTGTTTTGATCTCCTCCACTCCAGTAGCTCCAATCCTGTGCTCACCCTCACAGCAGAACCTGGAGGACAACAACAGAGCATCAACACTGAGGAGAAAGAGACAGCTTGAAAGTCCCAAAAGTAGATTCACAGTATGGTCAATGTAAACAAAAATAGATTGGCAAAAGAGATTAGCAGGAAAAAGGACCAAAAAATAAATACCAGGAATCAATCAATAAGTGCATTCCATTAAAAGAGGAAGAGAGATAATAAAAACCTGAGGATCAGATCCTTGGCCTTTTCTGAAATTGGGACCTCTGGTGGAAAGATTAGAGTTTCCCGCCAGTTCATCACTTTCCTGTACGTCTCTTGTGGAGTTTCAGAGCAAAACGGAGGGTAACCTGAAAAACGGCCACACAAACATTTTAGCTATATACTTCATCAAAAATCAACAACCGTTTGTTATTTACAAATTAACTCACCAATCAGCATTTCATACATAATGACACCTAAACTCCACCAATCACAGAGCTTGTTATACCCATTTTGCATAAACACTTCTGGGGCGATGTAGTCTGGGGTTCCAACAGTGGAGAAAGCCTGAAAAAGAGATTTTATTTAGAAAAACCTCTTCCATTTTATCTATAGTCCTAACACAGAGAAGTTTTGAGAAAGAGAACTGCTATAATTACACAAGATTACAATGCAATCTTCTGACGTTAGTTTTACAATCATCGACAGCCATATTCATGTCACAATAACTTCCTGCAAAACTGAATCTATCTGAGCCCCCACCACCCCTTTACTATGTGTAGGGCAGTATTGGGTCAAGCGGAAGTCCTTACCAACTGTCTCCTGTTTCGCTTCCATGTTTCTGCTTTCCTCTTTGAGTTCATGTTCTGGAACGCTGAAGAAAGATAAATCCAAAGTTAGATTTAGAATTAGCTTTCCAATTCCTTTTTCACTACCAATAAACTACAGTTCAAAAGGCAAAGCAAAGATTAATCGTGATTAAGCAATCCAAAATAAAAGTTTGTTTTGATATGTGTATATTTTTTCTGCATATATAAAATACACACATACATGTATATATTTGAGACAATGTTTATTTATATTTGGATCTAAAATATATTTGTATATGATACAAATGACATATGTGTATATTACATATACCTACAAAATAAAAATATGTCAAAACACTCTTTTTTGTGCTTTATTTTTATTTCCTTTTTTAAGGAAGAAAAAGGAAAAGAAAAATACAAATACAAATAATGAATAATACATAAACCCAATAACACATCTGAAGTTAAGTTAACAGTTGACTGGTCACAATTTCCTTACAGGTCACATTAATAAATACATGTAAAGATCAGTTTACACTGTGTAAAGGCATGAGTACAATCCATTTCTCCCAATATTGCAGGTATTTGTCCATTTCTGGTTTTAAAGAAAAGACATATGATATGATATAATATGTTAGATATGATATCTAACCATTCAGATTTTGTAGGGGGTTCAAGTTGTAGCCACTTTCGTGTTACAGTTTTCTTACTGGTTGCTGGAAGTATTTTTAATAAATACTTGTCTTTTGCCATTAAGTTGGCTGCAGTATTTCCCAGGTAAATTGTTGTAAAAGAAAAGTCCATACCATCACCAGAAATATTTCACATTACTTGCATTAAATCCTGTCAGTATGACTGAATGGTTGGGCAACTCCAGAATATGTCAAAATAGTTTGCTCAAAACACACTTTTATTTTGGAAGCGTTCAATCGTGATTAATCTATTATTAGTATATTTTACTATTTATATTTAACATAATTCTTAAATTTAATATATTTAATTTAAATTAATCTGTATGTGTAAAAAATCTGCATATTATGTAAACAAAGATTCCTATTTCAAATAAGCACTGTTTAACAAAACAATTCTATGAATTCTAAAAAATAAATCTGTTTTTTTATATCAAAAAAATCTAAGCAGCAAAACGGTTTAACTAATAACTACACTTATGTGCACCCTCATGATGTTAATTATTATAGGAATATTGACAATACTGCAATTAAACTCTACTTCATGATGTAAACACAACACTTCAATCAAACTAAAGCAATTCAGCTCTTTATAGCAGTAACCATTATCGCATTGAACTGTGCAATAGTTACATCAACTGCAATAAACAGCCATATAAAAAAATCTCAATCATATTATGTTTGAACATACACAGATGGTACCCTAATTTATGTCAAGAACATTAATATAATTTTTTTCTTGAGCATACAATCATCATATTAAAATGATTTCTGAAGATTAATGTGACACTGAAGACTGAAATAATAGCTGTTGAAAATGTGAAATCATGCCATCCCAAGTAAAACTTACATTTTAAATTATATAACCATTTAAAAAAAGCCCTGATGATACTTCACAGCCTTACTATTTGGACCTATTTCCGATCAAATAAATGCAGCATTGGGACCATAATTTTCAAAAACATTGTTCAAAGTAACCCTGAAATTTTGAATTCTGCTTAATTATGTTTAATAAAACAAGAGCATGATGCCAAATCAATATGAATGTAATGCGGTATATGAAGTAATTTGGATTAAAATCAGCATGAGAACTGCTTACTGAAGTCGCTGGGAAGGCTGTGATTGAGGTTTCTGTAAAACTCTGTGCGGTGAGCTTTCTTCAGACCAGTGCATAAGCCAAAATCAGACAACTTCACGTGGCCCTGAAAAACCAAAAGGAACACTCTCAATGAAAAAAAAAAACCTCTTTAGATGAACACTATGTGACCCTGCTAAACTGTTCAATTATTTCACAGCCATTTTAGGGTTGCCAAGAAAGAGGTCACAATACACTTTTTTAAAAGTGCCATTTGTGAAAAAATATATAATAATCGAATAAATACAGTGATGTTGTTTCAAAAACGTATTTCTGTTCTTACTCTTGAGTCCAGCAGCAAGTTGTCTGGTTTGATATCTCTGTGGATGAAGCCCAGCTGGTGAATGGAATCAATAGCCAGCACAGTCTCTGCAATATAAAACTGTGTGGCCTCCTCGGTTAAAGTGTCTTTCTTCATCAGTAGAGTCATCATATCACCTGGGCAAACAAATATACTGATCAGCTTTGAACTTTTATCACCTTAAAAGGTAACGTTCTGAAATCAATGCATGCTCACCTCCAGGCAGAAACTCCATGATGAGGTAGAGGTTCATCTTGTCCTGAAAGCTGTAGAACATCTTGACCACCCACAGACTGTCTGCCTCTACAAGAATGTCCCTTTCTGCTCGAATATGACCAACCTTCAAAACACAAGAACAAATTAGACCTATAAACAAGACAAAAAACAAAACAAAAGCAAATGTTATATGTGGATGTATACTGTAGAGACTCACCTGTTCTTTCTCAAGCATATCAGCCTTACGCAGGATCTTCATGGCATAAACATGTCCTGTGTCTTTCTTCTGAACAAGCCGCACCTTAGAAAGAAAAAGTGGATATTAAATGACCTGAAATATAACAAAATATGTTTAAGGGGTCTTTTATTTATTTAAACAAAAATACAGTAAAAACATTAAAGTACGGTTGTACTGTAGTTTATTATTACCAAGTAAAACTAAGTAAAAATCAAAAAGTAAAATATAAAAACTTTTAAAGAAATGTTTCTAATTTTTTTAATGCAATTTATGAAATAATGCTGATTTTTAAATACAACAAAATGAACAAATCTGTTATATTGACTTTCTGAAGAAATATTTTTGGAATTTTTTTAAATAATTAAAACGTTAACACTTTACAATAAGTTAGAATTATTTAGTTAGTATTTACTACATCAACAAACAATGAACACATTTATTATTACAGTATTTATTCATCTTTGCTAATGTTACTGAATGGAAATAAAGTGGTTCATCGTTAGTTCATGTTAACATAGTGAGTGAACTAACAATAATAAGCATGAATTTGTAATTTAATAATGCATAAGTAAATGTATGTACATAGACAAACATATGAATTAAAAAACACAAAACAAATCAATTACTGAGAACTCAAACCTCTCCAAAAGCTCCACGGCCAATCACTTTGAGTGACTCAAAGTCTTCCAGTCCAAGCCGCGTTCGTTTAAGACGAAGAAACTCTGTCTCTTTTCTTGCATGTTCAGATCGCCTGAGACGCTTCTGCAGAATCAGAAAAAAACACATTATCACATTAAACAACATACAATTCATAATCTCTTTAACATTCAATGACTGAACGAATCCACCAAAGTCAAGATGACTACAAATACAAGCAAAAAAAAAAAAACTATCTCAGAAGACCTGACCTCTTCATCAGCAAGTCCCTCTTGATCCATGACCTTCTCCAGCTTTTGCTGCCTTTAAGAGATGGAGGACAAATTTTAGACCTGATGAAACACCAGTACAATTGCTTCATCAGTAGAGCGGAAGGTGTGGTTCAGCCTCACAACATTTCAAAGAAACAAAACCGTATTAATAGAGTCCTGGAATCCGGGAGGTTCTTGCAGAAACACAATGAGTGCAAATTACATATTGACCCAAGCAAAAACTATGCAAAAAATGACATCTATTTGTCCAAATGCGCAATCTTTAGCCTTGCCAACCTGTTCACCACTGAAAGTTTAACTAGTTGTCAAACTACATTAGAGAAAGCAGTTCTGAAATTGTAAATATATATATATATATTTTTTTTTTTTTTGCTGTTTTTTGGTTCTCACCTCATTTCCCTTTCCTCATGCTGTGATATAAGGTTGCTGTAAAAATTTTCCAGGGTCACTTTAGCCATGGTGACCCTTTCTTTAGTGTGGTTGCTCATCGAGGAGCAGGTCGTCTGACTGGTCATCGCCATGTTTAACTGAACAGAAAAAAACATTGCATTAGAATGAACAGAATTTGTGCTTATAACTAGAAACAAGATTTAAAAGTCACTTTATGATTATGAACAGTTTGGTTTTCCTATTCACAATAAATCTGCCTGTAAATTCAGATTTTGCATCTAGAAACAGTGCCTTCTCCTCATGTTAAATCTTGAAAGGTGTTTTCAATCTCCTAGGCCTTGTTTTCACCTGGCATTAAGATGCGTTTTTGTTAATCTGATTACAAGTGGATGAAGCTAAATACAGGTGTAAACAGTTTGAAAACATTTAAAGCTTGTCCACTTCCAGAGGTAGTCGAAAACACATTTAATCAGATTGGTTTCATAAATGTAAACATTGATGTGGTTGAATGCATTCAAACTGCCACAAAAGGCCACCTGCTCTCTGTCTGCTGACCTACTTCTACAATATTACAAGATCTGTTGTTAAAGCGTACCAACCCAATGGCATTTAAACTTTCCCATTTGAAATCTAAAGTTGGTTTAAAGACATTAAAAAAAATCTAAAACAAAATGTTTAGTCTCTTCAGTCCAAATTCTAATATAAATCCACAGCTTCCAGAATATGTTTTAAATCCGTCAGAGCAGTAATAAAAGCTGCTGCGGTCTGTTTTCATTCGTATCTATATAATGTTTATATGTATATGTACTCTATAAGCTTTATACTGTATATGTTATATTTATATTAAGTCACAAGAAAAGGCCCATGCATACACGCATGCATAAAGTCTACCCTCAAAGAAAACACAAAAGCAGTTAAAAGAGTTAGTATCAACCTGCCTGTAGGTGTAAATAGGAATGTCTCCACCTCGTCTAACTGTGATCTGACATTGATACAACTTAATATTGATCTTGTACTAGAAACAGTATGTAAACAGGGCCACAGATACCACAGAAAAATGTGACATTTATAGAGGGAAAAAAAACACTTATTTGGAAAAGATGCATGTGCATGAAATGTTTCAAAACCATCAGCATGTGCACTACAGCATAAAATACAATGGATTTTTATTTTATATTGTTTTTAAATTAGCTACATGCACCAATTTGTTTAATGTCTTTTTGTCTCTGGATAAAACAATTACATACTTCCCAGTTCCCCAAAACAGCAACAATGAAATATGTACAAAACACTTCGTCAGACTACAGCAACAATACTACTCTGTTGTATATTAAAATGATAGTCCATTCAGTTCTTGATAATTAAAAATAAATTGCAAAACCAGACATTTAATAAACAATATATAATAACATATATATATACATAATATTCTTAATTATTATTTTCTCTTGTTACATGTTTGCTAGCATTGTGGGTCACAGAAATTCAGAAATTTTCCCCATTTAGCCAAATAAATTTCAATCCTTCCATATAAGCCGTAGGGGTTTTTCAAAAGCAGCAACTTGTCCTAACAGTGAGATCCACTTGCAAAATATCTTTAAGCAAAAGAAAGAACTGAAAATACCTTTGGAACAAGTTGAGGGTGCACACAATTCTCATTTTTGGTTAAACTATCCAACCCATGTTCAATAAAAAAGGATGCTGTTGAAATAAGCTAGCTAGAATACGCGTTTAAAACCAAAAATTATCTTAATGACAAAAAACAGTCAATAATTGATTTTTTAAAATAAGCATTTTTTAAAAATCATACCATTGCATCCCTAATATATAGTTTCTATTACTGTATCATTTCTTTTTATACCTTGTTCTGTGCTAAAAATGATTAAGAAATCAATTTCTTTATATATAATTTTTTTTAAAAACTTGTGCACTTGCTCTGTTAACATTGATTTTACTACATTATCACTTTTTACGTCAACTGAACCTTACGTGCCTCTCTACAAACTTTTCCATGGACCCCTAATCTACTGGTTTGCGTCACAATTAGCACTTCTTTCCATTACCAGCCTCACAGTGGCTTCTTGTGCAGGTATTCAGTGAAAGGCTGCATTTACCATCAGCTGCAATATTTACACTGCTTTAACACTCAGTCATCCACTTCCCACAGATCCCACGCCTGTGAAGCCTGACTGGCCCTTTGTTGCGCAGTGGCCAAAACAAGCATTAGGACACCGGCTAAAGGGGCACATATGTCTCACTCTGCTTGGAAATTCAAACAAACGTCGCATTTTATCATCTGACTCAACTTCCACAGCTGATGTCACCGAGAGAGCTCGCAGACAGCAAGGGGAATTTCAGTCTAAATAAAAAGTGTGACTCAAGAAACAAAGTTGGCATGGGAAATCAGAAGTTATTTCAGCTTGAAACGACATATGTAGAAAGAAAACACTGAGGAGATAATATAAACACAACAAAGTCTGACAGCGCAATGCCAATCTGTTCATTTGCATTTCGCAAATTTCAAAAGTAAACCCAAGGCTCATGACCTCTTCAAATTCACACACTTAAATGTTAGACTAATAAAATAAAGTTGAGAAAACAAACAGAAAACAAACAAAACAAAAAACAAACAGATATGAGCAAGTGAACTAATGAAAAACAGAATCGGACAGAAAGAAAACTCGACCTGACTGAATAAACAACACTGCAAACACTAAAGTTTGACAGTGTAAACCCACACGTTTAGTGAGTTTGTGTATTGGGCAATTTCTAAACAGTACTAAGACTAATGAATTAACACTAGCCACAGACTAATCCCTATAAACATAAACAAGAAGTGTGAAACGTGAAAACACAATCAGTAGAGTATTAGGACTGTCAGTCTGCTAGCAGCAGTCGCTAACTGTCTGTTCAGACTCGTCTGCTTTCAAAGCAAAGTGAGAAACGGCTGAAATCCTGCTTAGTGTCTATTTAGAGCTCAAGCGACATGCGTAAAGTAAACGCAAGTAACGAAAGAAAATTATTAATTGCTCGTAAACAATGTGTTACTTTGAAAAAGTACTTGTTTGCTTACCTTCCACTCGACCTCAAACTGACTCGAGCTAGTGGACGACGACGGACATTATTTCCTTCTTCCGGGTTTGTGCTCGAGGTAAGCAGGGGAACAAAATAAAAGTCTCCTCCCTGGTGGTCTTGTAGGTCTTTGTCTTCGTAGTTATTTTTTTTAGCTTTATTTAATTTGTTCCAGTTAAAATTAAGGCATCATCTGTTTATGTTAGTTAAAATATGAAATAGCAAAATACAAATAGTCCTATTGACAAATATTCATCTATTAAATATTAACCTAATTCATTACCCTATTAAACTATTATATTATAAATATTAACAATGATATAATAAATCATTACATTTTTGCTGAAGTTTTTTTTAATCTTTTTGCCAATCTTTTCTTAATGCTTGCTTAATATTTGTGCAGATTATGGGAATTCAGTTCAGTTCATCTTTATTTCTGTAGGGCTTTTACAATGTAGATTGTGTCAAAGCATCTTAGCACAGAAGTTCTAGTAAATTGAAACTGTCAGTCCAGTTTTCAGAGTTGAAGTTCAGTTCAGTTCAGTTCAGTTCAGTGTGGTTTAATTTTACTGCTGAAAGTCCAAACACTTTCGATGCGCAGCTAAACACGTCCCAAACCAAGCAAGCCAGTGGCCACAATAGTGAGTAACAAAACTTCACCAATTGATGAAAGTGAAGGAAAAACCCCCTGAGAGAAACCAGACTCAGTTGGTCACGACCATTTCTCCTCTGGCCAAAATTCCTGTACAGAGCTGCAGCCTAGGTGCCGAAAGAGATATGATGTGTATATAATATTTTAAAAAGTGTTGACATGATGTGTAGAACTAAAGAACATGGAGATTTGATTTTTTTTTTTTTTCCAGATTTTTATTGTCAGGCCAAGTTTAAAATGTTAGTAAAACTGTTAAGTCATTACTGGCATGTTATTACTGAGGATATTAGTGATGATAATGATATGTTCAGAGAACGTTGAAAGTTATATGCTGAAGCAAATTTGCTGGTGAGAAAGTTTCATATGTGCTCAGAGCAAGTTAAGGTAAACCTCTGTAGAGCATATTGCTGTTCTTCAAATACAGCTCCTTTGTGGTATCATTTTATAAACTAAGATATACTGTAGGTTGCATAGGATGATTGTATAAGGATTGTGCTTTAAAAACTAAAGCAAGAGATTTATTTTGTAGGATAAGTGTTTAATCATTTTCTGCTTTGATGAGAAATCTGATCGTTTAATTTGTCAACTGGAGAATTCTCAGACTAGCATTTTATTGTTGTTGATAAATCCTGCACTTAATGAGGTGCGTTATCAGTCACCTATTGCTATTGGACCTATAGTGTCTGTAAATAAAACAAATAAATACATTTAAACAACATCAAGCAATACTTTTGTTACTGTATTGATTCTTTTTTTATCTTTATTCAATCAAATATACAGTTTATTGTTAGTTTATGTCTGCTCTTATAAAAGAGCTGAATGTGTGTCAGAATTTTATTTTAATTGTCACTTACTGTATACTGTAGATATATTAGAAGAACTGTAGTGGTCTTGCACGTCATTTCTCTTTTTCACCATATGAGGGAGCTGCTATACAAACAAGTCTGCAATAGACGCCAGCAACCGTATACAATTTAGCCATTTTGTTGTTAGATGTGGTAACTTCTTGACCACTCACCTGGCTAAAATGTAGTTAATTAAAAATAATTGGATAACTTTTAGCAACTTTTTAAAAAGATTCACCAGAATGAAAAACAAAATTGCATCTAAATTACGCCGAAAAAAAAAAAAAAAAGAGAGAGAGATATAAACACCGAACGTCAGCCAAGCAAACCATCGACCCTGAGAGAGAGAGATGAAGAGGACAAGCAGTAGGACAACTGTACACACACATCATAAGACGCAAGTTTCTGCAACTGTTCTATGCATTTCGATATCAGCTTGTAACAACAACTTGAGTTAGGTTCGGTAAGAAAACCCGGGGGGGAAAAAAGAATGGTAGGCCTACTGGTAATTTTGTTTTTTCCAAGATTGTTCATTTCACAAGGATTTCTTAACTCTAAAGTCCAACAGAACACGTAATTAGAAAAACACTTGTACATAATTACAGATTTCAAACTTGTTAAGAATCTAATTAAAATAAGCATAAAATGTGATAAAATTAATATTTTAAATCAGATTTTTCATTATTCTTGTTTTACATATTTTTCACAAGACTGTTGTAAATAATAATAAATGATAATAAATAATAGCATCATCATGCAATGACATCACAATGTCACTTATCAACTGTTAGCAACAAGTTGTCCAGCATGTAGCAACTTCCCTTAAAAATGATTTAGCAAAAACTGATGCTATAGTAGCTTGAAGAAATTTGTTGAGTACAAATCACAAACGGTTTGTATACCAGGGTGTCTGTGGAGTCTTAAAAAGTCTTAAATTTCAAAAGCAAAAGTTTAGGCCTTAAAAAGTCCTAAGTTCACTGAAATATTGTGTCGTAGTCTTATTTTACATCCAGGTAAAGCTACACAATCGGGCTGACATACGACACTACTTTTTTATATTAAAGTTTTTTATTGCAAAGAAATGCAATTCAAAACAGCTGATAAGACATGTTTAAAGGAAATTCTCCAAATGAAATTCCCTAATCCAGGAAAGAAAACTAACACAACACACACCTTTACATAATCTTATAATAAAACAAAAACTTTTTAAGGCCGTAACTGGGCCATTAGAAAAAATCCTCAATGTTTAACCCTGCATGAGTCTAAAATTTAATTCATAATGGTCTTAAAAGACTCTTTAAAAGTCTTAAATTTGACTTGAAGAAACCTGCAGAAACCCTGGTATACACGAATATCTGGCTAAACTGAACATAGAATTAAGTAACATATTTATGTTTTAAAAGGAACAAAAAAACTGAGAAAACAGTGGAAAACAGGCACGTCTTTATGACTGTCTGACAAAAGCCAAGAAAAGGAGCTCTGCTGAAATTCCACATAGAGGCAAGAGCATTCCGTCACCGTTTAACCTTCCAAAAACCAAAACACAGCAAGTATGCTATAACTATGCTGAGAAAAATGTCAACAACATCATAACCTTCATAACGTAATTATAACAGCAGGCTAACCTTACCCACAAAGGAACATTTTTTCCCTCACACTTTAGCTACAAACAGAAAGTAATGTGAGATTTAGAACATAGTTTCCTAGGGCGGGACAAACTGGAAGTCCCGCTCTTTTTTCATAAAAAAGGAGTGGCTTAGAAACATCCTTTTTCAAGTTCCTTTACCCGCCACCACGTTTCTGTCTCTCAGTCTCTCTCTTTCCATCTGCCTGTAAGATGATATACTCAAGAACTATCTAGGAGAATCAAAATAATCATTCCCTTTCTCTGTATACACATCCTGGAAGATCTATATGTTGACTACACTGAAGAGTATTTGTTAAAGCGTCTGAAAGGTAAGAAGACTTTATTATCTCTGAAATGTTCTCACAGTAGTTTGTGAACAATTGAACAAAACAATTGAACTGTCAGTTGTTGGTTTCTTCACATAGACTCACTAGTTGCTAATTCATCCGTTTCTTGCTTAACTGTAAGCACCATTCATAAGGTCTCCCCTCAGCTACGTCAGAAGGAAGTGTGGAGACCATGTGGCACATGGCAGATGCAGACGAAAGCGGCAATAATTCATGACAGAGAACAATCACACAATTGTCTTTAGCTTCACATGGATCTTCACACTACATTTAGTCATAGGAGAATTACTGTATGTATATGTATGTATAATTGTAGACAACCATGTAGATTAGTGTAGACAACAGTCTACTATACATATATAGATTCTATATATATAGAATAACTTTTAAATCATTTGAATATTTATTCATGAATATTTATTGTCACAGTGACACACATTGTTGATATGGATTGTAATTTAATCAGCATTTTCTGTCTCTCCTCTGAAACCAACTACAGACTGACATGTGGTGTTCTTAGGATGTGGAGTTAACTGAGGTTAAAGTGATGAATGGAGTAAGGCTGAATATTATACAATCTATAAACCACTCATATTTAATATTTACACATGCATTCAGAGCTTTAAAAGTGATTACGCTGGTGAAATATGTCATACTTAGCGTTCTTCCACTTTGTCACAAAGGTGTGTATAACGTCAATAAGGCGTCACGTCTATTTGTAACCGGTTTAGCAGTATCTGATGATAAACACTGTCAGAAGCGTTTCACGGAGAGCCTGTTCTTGTCAGATATGAAAGTGTGTATCTTTAGCTGGATCGCTGACATTGTTCAGCTGAATTTCTTAGAATTTCACATGATTTGGGTAAGTTAATAAAAGGACACATGACATATGTTAAGCATACCATTATAATCTCATGTTTTTTTCCTGTGGAAACCTTTGTTTTACCCACAATGCACTGCAGGAGAAGTATTTTTGTGAGTGAAGGCCACATGGATATGACTAACCATGCGAATAGTGACTAGTTCCTGTCTGATGCTAGTCTTTGTGCAAGAGTTTTATGACATTTTTAATATGAATCTTTTTATTATAGTATAAAGCAAACACCAAATGGCCAGGTCTGCAAACACTGGCGAGAGGCCTTGAGGATGTTATGAAATACTGTCTTTCACTGTCTACCTTCTTTATAATATTTCTTTTTAAAAATGTATACTTCTGGAGTCTTTATATAAACTAATGGTTGGTTCAACTAAACACTACTGAACTTAAATACCTGTACTGTTTTCCTGATTAACGAGCCGGTCACTATGAATATGCTTATGTTTTATAAGCCTTTCTTACTTTACTGTTCTCACTGGATTAAGTAAAGGTAAACACTTTCAAAGGTATAGTTTCCCTTTCCATCAAGCCCAAGCTTTCATTTAGCCAGCCGAATATTTACTATCTGACATGGTTCATGATTTTTAGCAGTCAATTCGTTTTCCCCAAGAGCTTATTTCAAATAGTCTATTATATAACAAAGATTATTGAGAGATAGATTACTTTAAATGCATTCTTGATTATCAGACATATTCTTTTTATTGCAAAAAGTGAATATATATAAAATGTAGAATATATAAATAAAATATGTAGCAAATAAATAGTTGCACCTTCTTTAATAGAGGCAAAGTTTATGGAAATGTCCCATTTACACAAATTGCACATACTTTCTTTAGAATTAAATTATACACTTAAAATAATGTACAGCAGGAACATACAACAAAAAACCTGCACAATATAGGAAACTGTCAAGTGGGATTTGAGATTTTACTTGGACGTTTTGACTAAAGAACAAGACTTGAGATCTACTAACAATACATCTGAATACATCTAACTAATATTTATAATAATAAATAAGCAAAGAGTTTATTATCTAATATTGGGTAACACTTTATTTCGATGGTCCATTTGAGTATTAGTAGACTGTCTGCTTAACATCTGTTGATACTGACATTCAACAGACATTTAACTGACTATAAAAAACTTTGCAAGTACATGTCAACTTACACTAACCCTAACCCCAGCCTAAGTCTACTTATAATCTAAGGAGAATAAGTTGCAATGTAACTTAAATTCAACAAACGGACCATCAAAATAAAGTGTGACCTAATATGGTTATTTTAGGCCTTGCATGTGTTTCATAGTAAGTGCACACAGATGACGTTAAAAAAGTCCTGATCTCTTAATCCCATTACTTACAACAGACACGCATGTGCGCTCACACACACACACACAAAATCCCTTAATGCCTTCTCCCACCTACTTTATAACACCTTGTCCAACTTGACACCCCACCCATATTAAACAATCCCGCCTAAAATGTTAATACGTTTCCACCCCGACAATGGCCTTTCTTAAGTGCTCTAATGCCTGAATGTCTTTTTGTGCCATTTGATAATTCCCATTCGAGCATAAACTCTACATATTTACCATATTTAACTTACACAAGAGTGTTAAGAGAGCAGAATGCCAGGGTGTCCTTAAACGGAGACACACACATGTCCACTCATCCTCTATATACAGGAGTTAATCTCCTCCTCCCCCATCCTCGCCTCAGGACACAGGTGAGGACTCACACAAACTGGACACGTTCACTACAGCAACACAGAAACAAAAACAAATGAACCGAGACACTCTGAACTTAGGACGCTTGTACTTTTAGCTTCGACTGGGTTTTTTGTTTATCTCAGGGGTGAGTACTTCCTCAACATTCACTTTCAGCTGGAATACGAGCCTGTGTGTGTGTTTAAATAGGGTGTGTAGGGAGGTTGATTCTGCTTCAATACAGATAAAGTCTTGCATCAGACAAGCGTCATTTGGCCGAGCCTTGCCTCATAGGCTTAACTTCTCCTGCTTCTGTTGAGTGTTTTATTCATTTTTTTTGTTATTTCAAACCATCTGCTCGTTTTGGCAGTGACCAGACGGTTTGTGAAGAGTAAATCTTGCATTAACCTCTTTAGTTTTTACTTTACAACCCAACAGATACTAACATTCGGTGATGGAATGCTGTTTAAGTAGGCTTCACTTGAAAAGTCAGAATTATTAGCCCATCTGAATTATTAGCCCCCCTGTATATTTTCTCCCTAATTTCTGTTGAAAGAATATTGGGAATATGTGGAAAACACATGTCTAAACATAATAAATAATTTCTAATAACTCATTTATTTTATCAGCCTAAAGTGACTAGGTTAATTCAATTAACTAGGCAATTTAGTGCAACAGGCAAGTCATTGTATAACAGTGTAGACAATCAGAAAAAAATAGCTTAAGAGGGCTAATAATAACCTTAAAATGGTTTTAAAAACTCTTTTATTCTAGCCAAAATAAAACAAATAAGACTTTCTCTAGAAGAAAAAATATTTTAGGAAATACTGCGAACATTTCTTTGCTCCATTAAGAGAAATATATAAAAATATATATATATTTCACAGGAGGGCTAATAATTTTGACTTTAACTGTACATGTTTGTCGTCTCAAATTTACAACAAGCCCATAACAGATTGTAAAATGTATGACGGTGGTCCTAAATGCCGTGTGTTGAGACTTATTATGAAAAAAAGTTCTCGTTTTATATAGACCATTTCACTATGGTGATATCACTGGCCCATGAACATTTTCTGCTTGTTATCAAACTATTTCATAGCTGTAGCAAGAGACAATTTAATCTTATCTTAATGTTAAAATGGCTGCCATAACATTGTTTAACAATATCTAAAGCTATGGAAATTCAAAATGTAATACAGGAAATACATTAGGACCATTGTTATTGTTTACATCCCTCAAAATGGTCCATAGTCACATATTCTGGATAGATTGACCGCTAAACACTGAGCTGCTGTGCTCCGCAAGCTTTTGGTAGGACTGAAACTATTCAGGGAATTCTGCATGAAGGGCCAAATAAAGTGCCGAATGAATGAAGACATTTTTTCCTATTGCTGTAACTGCCAGTATTCTTAAGGACAGATTTAGACTTAAGTATTTCCTGGCCTACAAGTACTGGCACATTTTTCACAATATTTCCTCGTCATGCTGATAGAGCAGAGATTGCAAGTTCTCAAAAAGTTGCATCAGCCATGCAGTTTTTTGTAAAAAAAGCCTGTTATACTGTTCTTGGTATAGTGTGTATTATCAAAACATGCTGCATCATTCGTACGCTCGTTTTTATAATGGCAACACTATGAAAACATTCCCTGTGTATTTAAGCTAAGGAGGTCTATGCCTCCAATACTTGGAGAAATCACATTCTTCCTTATTATGAAATAGACAAAAAGTGAGAAAAAGTAATGTCCAAATTTACAGTACACATAAAAGAGCATACGTTTTAATGGTCAAAAAGTAATTACTTCAAAAGGCTGACACACCCACAATGACTCA
This sequence comes from Danio albolineatus, assembly GCA_903798035.1. NCBI lineage: Eukaryota > Metazoa > Chordata > Actinopteri > Cypriniformes > Danionidae > Danio > Danio albolineatus. The sequence continues at coordinate 5,087,298 of CAIGQQ010026963.1, forward strand.
GCCAATTGCGAGAATTCTTGGGTGGTGTTATCCATCCACATGATCGATGCCAATTAAGCGCGTGTGCAGGAAACCTGTGAGATAACAGTCATTTGCTGAATACAGAAAAGCGTGTTACTATTTCTGCCATTTCTTAATATTTAAACATTTGAGCTTCAGTAAAACACTGTGGGAAGGTCTGAACATATTTTAAGTTGTCAGATTAAAAATACTACTCTAGTGACATTAACTGGCATCTAGTTGCAGCTCCCACATTACAATGTAGCTTTACTGATTATAAAACAGAGCTGTCTACAACATATTTGTCTGGAATGCAAGAAGAAAGGGGAAATACGCAAGTTCTCAAACCAGTTGTATATCATGGCTGATCTTTCCATTCATTGTCTAAATTTAGCTTTTACACCTGCTTTTTCTTTTGTCTTATTGATATGTGTGTATTCAACGTTTACACTCCTGTTGGACATTGTTAAATGTAACATGATTCTCACTGCTCAAACTCATTTTAGCACGTGCCTGCAATTTATTTTTAAACTTTCAAACTGCATCTTTCCAGAAAAGAATTTTATGATAAGTTAATTTAACTCTCGATTAATCAATAATCTCAATTTATTTTTCTTCTTCTTCTGTTTCAGATCGTGTTCGCAGAGCTTGAGCTTACAGACAGTGTTTTTGGTGGATTTTAAAGTATTCTACAGCCAAAAATGGACCTAGAGAAAATGTCAAACGGTCACCATAATCTTAGCCCTACCAAGAATGTGGAGAACGAGTAAGTTCTTGCTTTTATAAGGAACTACTTTAGAAATGTCTAATCTCTTTAGAAATCCCTTTCTCTCCCAAATAATATTATAGAGTTCATAATTCGAAACACACATATTACATGACATGGACTATTGCAGTCTGTAAACACTATTTCTTAAAAACAAAAAAAAATCTCCAGTGTATTTAACTTGGGAACCATTTAAAGCAATATTCAAAAATAAGTGGATATTGTTGTTTTTGTTCAGACATCAATATCATTTATACTGTGTATTTTATATTATATTAAAATCAGTGTTATTTAAGGATTATATTAGATATTGTATTTTCTTTATATTTAAATGATAAAAAATCATATTAAAATAAGCTTTTTATGTTTTCAATTTTCTTTTTTTCTTGGCACAGTTTTTATTTGCTTTTGCCATAGTTTTTGTTAAATTCTTTTAAAAACCAAAACAAATGTTAATGCCAGTGGTGCAGTGGTTAGTTGCGTTGACACATGTTCACGGTGACCCAAGTTCAATTCCGCCTTGTAGTCCTATGCCGATCGCTCCCCATGCTTTCCTGTCAATTCTCTCTACTGTCCTATCTAATAAAGGTGAAAACCCTGAAAATTAAAAAAAAAAAAATGAAAAGTTTCCATCTGGACAGTGACCCTTACTTGTGTTTAGACCCCTTTTAACAAATCTACTGCTTTACTACAGTTGAAAGCTTGTTTTTATGTATAACCATGTTTTTCATATGTAAATTGCACAGTCAGAAAGTGACAGTAGCTGTGTCACTTCCAGCATTTAGTCATAATTTCCTTTAGAAGCAAGCTTCAAGTGAAAAATAACATTGTTACTTTACATTAAAAAAAACAATATTCATTTTTCTTAGATTTATTGGATTTGATGCCCTTGACAACATGGCAGAAGGTGATCAGTTCCTTAACAGCAAGAGCAATGAAAAGACAGAGACTCAGTTTACAGATGTGAGTATCTAAGTTTCAGATTTACTACTTATGAATTGATAAAGCTTGGAAAAATAGGTTGCAGTATTGACTTTCATAACAAACATGAATGTACCTGTACCACAGATAACATAATGTGTAACAACAAGAAAAACAACTCAATCCTAAAATGAATCGAGTTGATGTATAAAAAAAAATATTGTATATTTTGTACAGAAAATAGTATTAAATACTTTTCTATTATTCAATCATCTTTCATTTCAGTTTGTGGGAAAGACTTCTTTTGGAATGTCAATTTTCAACCTCAGCAATGCTATAATGGGCAGTGGAATTCTGGGATTGGCTTATGCCATGGCCAACACTGGAATCATTCTTTTTGTGTAAGTCAAACTACACTTATACATGCACATTTAGTCAGATTTATGCCATGCATGAAAGTTATAATACATTCAAATATCATAAACTAAAAGAAAGTATGTATAAATTCCATTTAACTTGAAGTCCTCCTGGCACATGTCCAAAAGTTACAAACGTAAACAGAACATTTCAGTCCTAGAGAGGAGAAAAACGCCTCCTTTGGGCTCCATAAAGCACCTTCTTTTCAAGGATTTTGAGAGGGAATACGTGTGTTTGCGTTTACATGTGTGTGTGCATTTTGACTGACCCTCAAGGCTTCTTTGTGTCCATCTACATTCAAACACATACTTCAGCATGGCTCAGTCACGTACACAGTCAGACTTACAAATGCTCAGTCAACGCAAGTTAAATATTTGCATTTTTTGAGGGGGGATGGTGCTGAGGACGTTTTTAGGAAGAGCTAGGTAAAAACCAAACATTAAACAATTGTACTTTCATTTTCATACTTTCACTTTCATTGATATACATCAAATCTTTCAGAAATAAAAGGTGTTACTTGGGTTAGTTAATGATATATTTCATTATATGTACACTTTAGATTCTAATACGAACCCTTAAGATGTCAATATGAACCCTTTAAAGGCATAGTTCACCCAAAAACGAAAATTCTGCCATCATTTGCTCACCCGTCACTCATTCAAAAACTATTTCTTCTGTTGATCACAAAAGAAGATATTATGAAATAAGCTGGAAGCTGGCATTCATTGACTTTCTTGGTAATTGTTTTTTCTACTAAGGAAGTTATTGGGTGCCAGCAACCAGCATTCTTCAAATGACTTTCTTTTGTGTTCAACTGTAGAAAGAAACTCATAAAGGTTTAAAAGCACCAGAGGGAGAATAAATGATGAGGTCATTTTTATATTTTTTAGGTAAATTATCACTTTAAGGTGTAAATAATATACCAAGGTGTATGTACAAAGGGTTTTGACAGCAGTGACAGCAGACACTTTATAAAAGCAGCAACAGCATTCATTGAACGTATACAGTTTCTAATCCTTGTGAATGATCTGGTTTTACATGTGTAGGGGCTCGGGAGCTTAAACGTCACTGTGTCTATTTGGTGGAGATTGTACAGACAGATCAGACCTGAGAGGGTTATAAATGGCCTGCTGTAATCAAATTAAAGCCTGTCTGTCTGTCTGTTGTCAAACTATTACAGAACATTGTTTGACAAAAAACTGTTTGCTACGTTCACTTGAATAGCTTTAATAGCCAAAAAGCAAAACTTTTGTTAGTTAAAAGCAGCTGTGCAACTATAGATACCACTGAATGACACTAGGTGGAAATATTAACTTGCTGAAAGCATCTTCGAAAGTTTATTTTGTATACTTTTTGCCAAATAGACCTTTTTCTCCAAGTGTAGATGTGTTTGCGGCTTGTATCATGAAGACAAACGCTCTGAGCGTGTCTAATGCATCATTAATGAGATTAGAGTTTAGATTTGTGTCTCGTTTGTCATCTCATCACCTTGACGACTTACGATAATATCCTTGATCAAACAGTTTGTCACCTAATCGTGACTAAACTAGCACATCTTAAAGTTAAGTAAGAGGTCAATGAGTCTACCAATCTGTGAATAACAAAGGCAAGAGTTGGTGGCATTTTGTGGATTAGATTTCACTCAGTCACTATTAACACAGGTTATAAGAGAGAAAGTTCAGCCAAAAATTAAACATCTGTTATGATTTATTTATTTATGATGACTACACTGTGGAACATGAAGATCTTTGTAAAAGTGATATTTGTATGTATTATTTTGCTAATGGATTTGATATTGGTTTAATCCCCAAAGAATTTCATTGGATGGACAAAAACATTCCTCAAAACATCTTCTATTTTGTTCTACAAAAGAAAGCCTTGGAATGACACCAGTTAGCTAATATTGGCAGAATTTTATCATTATTATTATTTAGTTTTCTGTGAATTATCACTTGAAATCTACATGCATTGTAAAGTGATTAGTTGACTTTATTTGTAAAAAATTAGCAAACCCATTGCTTTTAAAACGATTAAATGACTTTAGTAAACCTAATGCCTTAAAATTATTAAGTAAATGAATTATAACCAGGTTTACTTTTTTTTTTTTAGAGCAAAGTCAACTTATTGCTTTAAAGTCAATGGGTTTAGTCACTTTTTAAAGTACAGTAGCTAATTGCTTTACACAGTATGGAAAGTTGCTTTTTCTGTTGCCGTTTACCTAGTTTCATTATTATCGTCTCTTTTCTTCAGATTTTTGTTGATAACCATCGCTTTGCTCTCTGCTTACTCCATCCACCTCCTTCTGAGGAGTGCAGGAGTGGTTGGTGAGGAACATTTTCTCTTTAATGTCCCTAAAGACAGTCCTAACAGCATTGCATTATGTGATAAAACCGCATCTGAACTTTCCATTATATTTGTTTGTTTTTTTCAGGCATCCGTGCATATGAACAGCTGGGGCAGCATGCATTTGGTACACCTGGGAAAATTTTAGCAGCATGTATTATAACATTGCACAACATTGGAGGTACAGCATATGCAATTAAATGATTACACTTTGATTCCGTTGATTATCACTCAGTACAACACGAGTGCTGAATATAGATACGCGAAAACTAGTAATGCTTTCTGTCTTTGGCCCAACAGCAATGTCAAGTTACTTATTTATTGTGAAGATAGAGTTACCTCATGTCATTGAGGGTCTCACAGGACTGTCAGACAACTCTGGGTGAGTACTGGAAAATAGTTTTGAGGGGTTCAGATGTTTGAGACCGTGTTAAAAGTTTTAATTATATAAACAGAAGTACACTCCAAAAAGCACAGTGTTAAAAACTAACCAAATTGGGTTGTTTTTAACCCTAATGCGGGTAAATATAGGACAGAACACATCAGGGTTTAAATTAACCCAAGTAATTGGGTTAATTTTTAACCCCAAAAATGGGTTGTTTTTTTCTACTCAATAATTGGTTATTTTTACTTAAATAACAGGTTAGTTTGACTTAATTAACAGGTTATATTTTCAAATGTAATTTTTAGCTTTCTTTTAAATTCATTAACCACATAAAAAAAAAACAGGTGAATATTGTAATAGCTTTATTTATTTTTTGTTCCATTACATTTTTTCAGCACATTACACTTTGTAAATACACTTTACCTGAGAAATCATACAAAACTAAATACAAATTATGAACTGCATTCCAAACAATTCGTTTTATATTTATGGGTTGCCCGTAAACATTTATAATAATAATATATATATGTGGCATCGCAGTCAGCCCCTGCTGGGAGTTGATTTGACCCAAGGAGCTGGGTTGATGTGCCTGTGTGGTGCTAGGGTTGCATTGATTCAAGTCTTAGAAATTATTACCCAGAAAATAACCCAAGTTTGGGTTACATAGCACAACCCCAAAACTACCCAAGACTCTGAAAATAACCCCAGAAAATTACCCAAATGCCTCAACCCAACATTTGGGTAGAAAATATAACCCCGGATTTTTTAGTGTGTAGGAATCTGAAAGCGATGAAAGGAGGAAATAGCCTGATGTGAAATACATTTGATTTGTTCTTTCTCTTTATTATTTAAATAAGAAAATGGCTTGTGAAATACTTTGAGGCACAAAGTGGATCCTTCTCAAATATTACTGGAGAATGTTTCAATCAGTTTGTTATTCTGTTAATTTTTTTTCACAGAATGTTTTGTCATGTGTAAAACATCTAAACAAAAGTATTGTCACTAGTGGTCTCAGACATTTGAACCTTGATAACTGAATTGTTCACTCTTTTCTCAAAATCATCTTTTCACTCTTTTTTGACTTCTTTTTTTACTCTTCATCAGTTATTGGTATGTTGATGGGAGATACCTCATCATCATTGTTAGTGTCTGCATCATTTTCCCTCTGGCACTTATGAAAAGACTTGGTACGTTTTAAATCCTTTCAATCATTCATTTTGCTTTCTCCCTGTCATTACATTATATTTTCATAATAATCATATCCACAATCAAAAAATGCATGCATTAACACTCCATATCTTTCCTGAATGTCTTAAATAATACATTTGAACAAATTGTCTGAAGTGTGGTCACAACATTGCTCTGCAACATATACATTTAGAGTAATTCTTAAATTAGAATTCATAGACTTACAATTCTAGGGGGAAAGGGGGAATTCTGAGGTTTAAAAAATCTGAATTCTGTGGGGAAAATATTTAATTGTGAGAATTTAACTTGAAATTGCAAAACAAATATAAATTTATAAATTTGTATGTAGTATTTCTCATTTATTAGAAGACTGTGAGGGACAATTAATGTTTTGCTAGATGTATACTCTTAATTACATGAAAGAAATTCAGAATTGTGAGATAAAGTTGCAGTTTTTACATTATATTATATTATATTATATTATATTATATTTTATTATATTATATTATATTATATTTTATTACATTACATTACATTACATTATATTATATTAGTAACATAAACCAGCTGATAAAAATAATTGAAACTGATTAAATGTAAAGGTTGAATGTGTACATTACATAGCCGTTAATCATGTATTTGTTTTAGGGTATTTGGGGTACACCAGTGGCTTCTCCCTCAGCTGCATGGTCTTCTTCCTCATATCTGTAAGTCCATCCATCTACATATGAATATACCAGTTTACACTGTATCAAAACTGTGTACTTGAAACTAAATAAATCATGTTTCTTCAACTGTGTCATCTTAGGTGATCTATAAGTGTCTCAGCAATTCTGGTATAGATTCTGAGAGCAACCACAACAAAAAATGCACTTTTCCTAATGCAAGCATAATCAACTCCACCACTGAAATATGCGAAGCCAAACTTTTAACTATCAACCCACAGGTAAGAGATATGAGCTGTAAATCAGATCATTTTGATCACATGTCCTATTTTTCCTTACATTAAATGTAATAAATTAATCACTTAATGTTTTCTTTAACCACAGACTGCTTTTACCATTCCTATTATCGCATTTGCGTTTGTGTGTCATCCTGAAGTGTTGCCCATTTACACAGAACTCAAAAAGTAAGTATGGAGCTGCACTTTTCTTCAGTCACTTTGTTTTATATGTACATATCATTTTGTACATTTGATACATTTGCATTTTTTCCCTCCTTGTTCTTCCAGTCCATCCAAGAAACAGATGCAAAAGGTTGCTAATATCTCTATTTTGGCCATGTTTGTCATGTACCTGCTGACTGCTATCTTTGGCTACCTCACCTTCTATGGTAAGAAGAACTTCCAAAAATATTTCAAGGTTTGTGGTATTTGAAGATGTTTTAACAGTCGTTGTGTCTCTGCATATGTGTAGCAAATGTGGATTCGGAGCTTCTGAAGATGTACGATACAAGAGACACCCTGATGTTGTGTGTTCGACTGGCTGTGCTGGTGGCAGTGACACTGACCGTTCCTGTCGTCCTCTTCCCGGTATATTTTTTCCTGCCTTATTAATCATTTCTTTTATCTACTGTAGCTTAAAGATTATTTCTTGATGTGATACATGTGTAATATGTAAGTAAGGGTCACTGTCCAGATGGAAACTTTTCATTATTATTTTTTTTTTAATTTTCGGGGTTTTCACCTTTATTAGATAGGACAGTAGAGAGAATTGACAGGAAAGCATGGGGAGCATGGGGAAGGATCGGCATAGGACTACAAGGCGGAATGGAACTTCGGTCACCGTGAACATGTGTCAACGCAACTAACCACTGCACCACTGGCATTAACATTTGTTTTGGTTTTTAAAAGATTTTAACAAAAAATCTTTTAATGATTCGAAGAATTCGTTAAAACAATCAAATTATAGCATTATTGTATTTTTTCTCTTAAAAGCTATTCACAGTTTGCTTATAATTCTAGAGATGTTTTCAGCTAAGAGTAGCTTAAGTAGCACGGGTTGATTATGTTGCTATGGATGAGGCCAGCATGATGCTAACTATGCAAACAATGATTGGCTGATGGGCAGGGGGAGGAGCCTCTGTCAGAGATTCATCTATAGAAACGATGTTGTGCGCATCATTTTGCCAAATACAAATGAGGATTTATGCTTTATTTTTAATGCTTTAAAATGTTTTATATATGTTTTGAAAAATATGTAAAAATGTACACATTTTTAGGGTAGCTTATGGTTTGGACTTAATGGCCTAGAAGTCCTCTTCACTGCTTCCAATGTGTCAGTGAATTAAGAGCAAGTTTTGGTGCTAAAATGATTTGTGAAATACTCTTCGCGCAAAGGTTTAGGAGTCCTAAATTTAGGACATACATTTAGGATTACTTTTTAAGATTTTCCCCTACATCAGCAAGTTAAGAGCTACTTTTTTACCCTTTAAGATGCTTTGTGAATATGGTTCTTGATCAGGTGTAAAATCTATGTATTTATTAATTGTATTATTTTAATATTTTGACACCAATATAACTTATAAAACTGTACATTACATATCTCTGCCCAAAATGACCTTAACAGGCATAAAGTCTAATGTTTTAATGCTTATATCTTTTAAAAATTCATTGTAAAAATCTGAAAAATAAATAAAATAAATTAATGATGTTTATCTTAAGGGTCTAAAAAATATGGATTTTTTATATTAAAAACTATATTAGAAACTCTCTCTTCTGGGTCAAAATGATCTCAAATGTATTATGAAGATTAACTGACAAAATTATTGGGCATCGTGTTTCCTTTAAAGTAATACAAATCACAAATAAAACAATAAAAGAGTGCATACAAAATGTTTTCCACTCTCCAAGCTACACAATAATCTACTTTGGCCTCTTCTGTAATTCCTCAACATCATGCATCATGTCTTCTAGATCCGCCGTGCCCTCCTGCAGCTTCTGTTCCCTGAAAAGCCTTTCAGCTGGGTGCGTCACATTATCATCGCCATGTGCCTCCTGTTTGCTGTCAATCTGCTTGTCATCTTCGTCCCCAACATTCGTGACATCTTCGGCTTCATCGGTGAGTCAGATTTACCATGTAGAAGATTGATATCATTCAAAAGCAGAATTCAGCACCCAGTGATACATTTTATACTATATTTCAGGTGCAACATCTGCTCCCAGCCTCATTTTCATTCTGCCAGGAATATTCTACATTAGAATCATCCCTGAGGAGCAGGAGTCAGTAAAATCTCGACCAAAGATCCTGGTGAGAATAAGACAGAACATGCAGAACTTCAGTCTCACTTTCTGCTTTTTCGCTTTCTCACTCCCTGTTATGTTTTCCAGGCGATTTTGTTTGTTGCCCTGGGGTTCATCTTCATGATTATGAGCATTACGTTCATCATAATCGAGTGGGTCAATGGAAAGCAGTCGGTGGGCGCTCACTGACAGAGCTGAGACAGCGAAACAGACTCCAGCACTTAAAGACCAAATACAGCAAAAAGGCAACACTGAGCCTGAAAACTCTGATCCAGGTTCACACATCACATAAGTCCAAAATAAAAAATGGTTTTCAAGAAGACTAGTTACCAAAATATAAGAAGAAATTAACAAAAAGCATGGAAAGATGTTCTTGACATGCTACAGCCATGATTTTATTTTTATAAAAGCCAGTTTTACTTGAAATACATTGCTGTTGTCAATGGCAGATGGAATCTCCAAAATTACACCAAACGGAGGGAAAAACTGTGAAACTACAATGAGAGTCCACTCATTTTATTGCCAAAGTTTTAAAGATGCAGACTGAATTCTACCTCCAACGAAACAGAGAAATTTTAAAGTCAATTTGTGTGTTTTTTTTTTTCACATTTTGTGGTCCAAAAGTCCTTTTTTTGCTTGTTTATAAAATATATTTTATTACAAATAATATTACCAGCATAATCTCTCACGTGAAGTGTTTTAGCAAAATCTGATGAATTTAACAGTATCTTAAAATAATAATTATTTTAATTGTATTAATTTTTTTTTACAATCCTAAAACTTTTTTAGTTCCAGTTTTACATTTTAATTAATCTCTGGTGATTTAAAGTGCTTCTTTTATCCTCACTTGTAAGTCGCTTTGGATAAAACATCTGCTGAATGAGTAAATGTAAACGTATTTTAAATCCCATATCTTTGGACCCTACTATATGTAAATCTCAGATAACTTACATTTTTGTGAAGAATGTCCTGGTGTATAAACAATTTACAACATCATTTAACAAGGAAAGGTTAACAGTTTTGATATGGATTACAGACGATGAAAAAAACAATGTTTGAATATCAGAAGAAAGAACCTTAAGTAATTGTATCGGTACATTTTGTGTCTGGTTACACCAATGAAACAATTTAAATACAGTAGCAGTGTATGTTTTACCGTACGCCAGTCGTGTTTAGAACCAGTCAAATTACAACATTTATTTACTCTGTTATATAGAGCAGAAAGATAGTGTTTTCAATGTTGTATGTCATTTTATTTGTTGTGTAATTAAGAAGACATTTTGAAAAATACTTGAAAAATGTTGTCGGATTTGAGACATTTTGTTTTTCACAATGTGGCATATTATAAACCAGTGACAGAAAATCACTCAAGTAATGGACTGGAAAATGATGAATGTTATTTATAACTTCTTATGAATAGTCACTACAAGATAACATGGCATTGATAGCTGTATCTATTATCTGCTTACAGAAATATTTCTGTGGTCATTTTACAACATGCCCTTCACAGTCAGTTCTCATCTGTATCTGTTTATATGGACCAAGACTAACCTGCTTTGTGCTGGGACATTACAACGATAAAAAAGAGTGCTTGTTTTGTATAGTTTTTCATGTAAATATTGTGTTTGATGTTTTGAAATGGAACCAGCTTGTATTGTACATCCGTGTATATTTTATGTACATACCTTCAGTCTTTTTTTCTGTTCAGATTGGACCTGAATGTTGACAGAAAAGGAACAAATGCGTAAATCAATGATTACTGGGAAGTTTAAATCGAAAATTAATCCACATTTCCACATGATGATTTTTTTTTTTCAAAGTGCCTGGTGTCATGAAATTGTAACAATCCCATCATTCCGCAGTTAATGTTCTTAAATGCTATTTATTATTGAAGACATTTCTCTCTGTACAGACGATTTTAAAAATAAACTGAACATATACTTACATTTGCAAGACAACTGTTTTTATTACGTAACACTAAAAATCCAGCATCACAAGAACACAGATGTCTCGTTTCGTTCCCATTTCAAGAGTTCACACTTAGCTGATGATTTAATATAAGCTAGTTTGGC
>CAIGQQ010026963.1:5103630-5129362 GCA_903798035.1 Danio albolineatus
TTATTTATTTATTTTTTTTTCTAAAACTAAGTTAAAATTAAAATCTGTTCTGCATTTTGGCTGTTTAACACCTCGTTTTTACAGAGTGACTGGTTTAATTTATAAATTAATTAATTAATTTATTTAATTAATTAATTATTTATTTAATTTTAACAGTAAATCTGAGGCACAAATAAAGTGTGACTGTTTTGTAACAGTTTAGTAGGCTATAAAAATACTGTAAGCACATTTTAAAGATAATAGGTTTGTATATAAAACTGCTAAATACATTTTAAATGCAAGATTTAATATAAAAAGTTATTATTTAAATTGTTTGTGTAGTGATCATGTTTATTTATCTAAATACTGCATGACTTTGATGTGCGTGCACGCGCCTGATTCAAACTCTTGAGCGGAGCGGAATGGGAGTTGCCATGGAAACGAGACACCTTAACAGACAACAAAACCTCTCTCAAGCAGCTGTTTTCTCGGTTTTCAGGTAAGTTTAATCCCTAAACAAAGCAAATACTACATAAAAACTGTTCCTCACACTTTTATTATTGGTAATTGATGTATATTCTGTTGAATGTTTATGTTATATAAATGGTTAGTCTTTATAAAAGTCCGTTAGCATATTAGCACCGGTAACGTTAGCGTAGGGGTAACATTATGTTAACTTCGCTCTTGTTAAACTTGTTTATTAAAGTTTTGGCTTTTATTGTCTTTATGTGTAGATGATAGGTTTTGTCAATGTTTTATTGAAAGTACTCTATTTAGCCTAAAATATGCATTGTACTGTCAAGGAGCGTGAATAAAAAGTTCAATCATGTTTTGATATGTCATGGTATCTTAAACAAATGTTAACTAAAAACGTTTTCTGTGGTGACAGAATAACCCCCTGCTACAGAGGTTAATTTCTAAATTTCTGAAGAGAGCTGATCACACAGATGCAGGACACACAGGTAACTTTAAGCAGAGGATTAATATGAATTTCTATTGCATATCTTGATGCACTTTACATGTCTATGTCATTAAGCACCTGTTACTTGTCTTTATTGCAGTTATTTAAGGAATGTTTTGACATTAAAACAAGTGAGTAGTATTAAATCACGTAACATGATTCTTCGGAACTTATTTAATATGCAGATTTGCTGTAATATTTATCTGTAAGTAATATTTGTGATTTTCTTTTTGTTTTATTTTTTCATAATTCATTGATGAATTAAAAGTTTAATTTGAACAGTAATGGTATGGAAACAGAAATCTATACTCACTTCTGATTACTTTAATTCATCCTTGCTGAATATAATGACTCAGTTATGCGGGTTTCACTATATTTACTGGTTATATGAATAGTGGGTTAGCATAGATATGTGGGCATTTGACGTCTTTACCTAAAACTTTAAACATTTAAGTTATCTGGAATAAAACGGAAAGAAATAAGAAAAATAAAATATAATTTAATACGCTCGTTTGGCGCTGAAGCCATGGTCAGTCTGCCTTAATAAACTGTATCGTTGCATACCTTCAATGATAGTATCAGTAAAAGCGAAACTGTGCATATTATTATTACTATAAAAAGTATATTACTGCCCTAAGTAAGTAACTTAAGCAGTAATGCAAAGTAATAAGTGAATAAATAGCCAAAATGAAAGGAACAAGACGGACTAAATACTACTACCACTACTATTGATTCTGCTACAGGATTGTAGTTTTCAACATTGTTGTTTCACAGTGAAAACCCAATGTCTTGATGTGTGTCAATGTATGCATGTATGTCAGTATTGTTAGTGACAGTAAAATAAGCTGCAAATATTTTTTTTACATTGAACAAATTGAAAATGTGTTCATGGCCCCACATGCACAAAGCAGTGCAGTGTACAAATAGTCATGATTGCTGAAAATACAGAACATATATTTCTATTTAACCAATAAAAGAAAGTTCCTTATATTAGGTATATTCACTATGATAAAGGGCCGTGCAAATAAAGATAGTGATAATAGTTTGACGTTTCATTTTTTTTCAGGTGACTCAAATATCAGGAGCTGCGCAGCTGCGCAGCCAAATACTGGACAGGTATGCCTTGTTGAAAATCACTCATCATGAAATGTATTGATATCTGATAACGAAAGAAATGGCTGTTGCAGTGTCTCCCGTCATTTAACACCGCGTCTCTCTGCCTATTGCCTATATCTACCTATCTTAACACAGTTTTTGCTGTTAATGTCAAAACAATCTATCGTGCCAGCGCAGTTTCACTTTTGTTCAATCAAGTCTTTTACCACAATGAGCCAGACAGGCTTTCCAAACTAAATATTTTCAGCACTCAAATCGCGCGTCAGGTGGACATTGAACTTTGTAGTTTTTATTCAATTCAGTTGTATAATATGATAAATAATATAATATAATATAATATAATATAACATAATATAATATAATATAATTAATATAATTGCATACTCTGGTGTTCATGTTTGAAATTTACCTAAAATTACATATATTTTCAAATATTAAATGAACATGCATTGTTTGTGGAACACCAGTTTTGCGAGGGAACCAGGGAACTTAGCGAGGTAACGCAAAAACTAAAATGTATACATTTTCCTCCGACCCAGTTTTTTCTCCCGACCATTTTTCTCCATATGTTTTAATGTGTTTGGTGACGCGATATATTCGCTGTCATTGAGCAATTTTAAAACATTTTTGATTTAATCTTTATTGCGTGCCTGCAATAAAAATAGAAGCAATAAAAACAGATTGAAATAAGGCTTTAAAAGTGCGCAATGACATATCGAGTCATCAAACATATGATGTCACGGAAGGGAAGTGGTGGGGAAAATGGATGGGAGAAAAAAGTGTCGGAGAAAAAAAAACATATATATGTAACCCTAACCTCGCAAAGTTCCCTCGCAAAACAATTGTTCCACAAACACGGCTTTTCAATTCATGTTTTAACTTATGATGATGCAGGGGTCTAACTTATCAAAAACATGCTCTCGCATTATTAGTGCTTTGTGAACAATATCTAAATACATTTTACATAGATATAAAGATTAATTTGAAAATGCATCAAATCATTATTTAACATATATGTCATACACATGTTAAATAATGATTTGATGCATTTTCAAATTAATCTTTATATCTATGTAAAATGTATTTAGATATTGTTCACAAAGCACTGCGAGATTACATGAAATTACATGAAACATTAGGTCATGAAAATTTACTTTAAAAAAGTCCTAGAAAAGTTATTGAAGTTTAGTAGTAAAAATGTGTATGAACCCTGATAGATACATCGTTTGAGAAAAGAACAGTGACGAGTGTTTCCCAAAACCAACACTATCTCGCGGCAATTCGTAACTTTTGATTTAGTGGCTAATTCACGCAGGTCTGTCGTTTGAACCACGTTAGCTATAACTTAAAATGCTTACAATGATGCTCTTAACGGGGCGGAATAACTACTTTAGAGAAGAATTTCTTTTTGCAAATTATTGATTTACTCGCACACGCATTTAAAAGAATCCAATATTAGTTTTGGTAAAACATGCACTCGCTTTATATTAACTGAAATGTATGTAAATGGTACACATAGGGCCTGTTTCCTTTACAAATATTATTGAAAACATTACATATTCTATTCTAAAACATAAAATCACTAACAAAGGCTAACACGTATTGTAATGTCATATATAAATCAAATAAATAAATAATTAAATAAATAAATAAATAATGAGGCTATTTAATAAGGAATTAAAATTTATATTTATTATTTATTGGGAAATGGAAAAAAATCAGACTTTAATAATAATAATTATTATTAATCATTAATTTTCTTTTCGGCTTAGTCTCTTTATTTATCTGGGGTCGCCACAGCGGAATGAACCGCCAACTTAACTTATGATGATGAATATAATAATAATAATAATAATAATAATAAGTAGGATGTCGTTTATTTATTTTTTATTTTTTGAAAAGTCTACTTTTACAATTTGACACATGCAAACCACTGCAGAAATGTAGCCCATGTCATATACAGTATAGGCTACATTTCTTAATAAATAACCTACTATAAAATAAAAGCATTAATGTAGGCTATGCTATGTTTGTTTTTTTCACAAGCTTGCGAGCAATGATTGTAAAAAATATACTAGCTTTGTAGACGTAATATAAATTCCGCTCTGCTATGTCAGCCAATGACATCAATTTTTCAAAGTGCACTGCAAAGGGAGCGCAACATGAAGATCGCTAAAACTGAACTGTAAAAAAGGCTCCTCCTCCGGAGCTGTAGTTAGCAACATAGTTCCTGGCTGTGTTCTATTCCCTGTTATCCCCCCTATGCCCTATTCGTTTAGAACATTCTAACATTTAAACTTGGAATTATTATATAAAAAAAGCATTAAAGTCATTAAGTGTAATTTGCATTCAACGCATTTTTACAGTTCAGTTACAGGCCTGTTGGTTTGAACATTTCTGCAGCGGTTTGCATGTGTCAAATTGTAAAAATAGACTTTTCAAAAAAATAAATAAATAAATAAACGACATCTTAATTATTATAATTATTATTATTAAAGTAGGATTTTTTTCATTTCATAATAAATAATAAATATTACATTTAATTTCTTATTAAATAGCCTCATTATTTATTTATTTATTTATTTATATGTTTTATATATGACATCACAATACGTGTTAGCTTTTGTAAGTGATTTTGTTTTAGAGTAGAATATGTAATGTTCTCAATATTTTTAAAGGAAATATAGACCCTGTTTGTGCCATTTACATATATTTCAGTTAATATTGAGAGTGAGTGCATGTTTTTAGCAAAACGTTTTTTTTAAAAAGCGTGTGCGAGTAAAACAATATAATTTGCACAAGAAACTATGGGGTTCTTCTCTAAAGAAGTAGTTATTCCGCCCCGTTTAAAGCATCTTTGTGGGCGTTTTACGTTATAACTAACGTGGTTCAAACGATGAATCTGTGACAGAGAAACTATGGGTTTTGGGAAACACTCGTCACTACAGCGTTCTTTT
Organism: Danio albolineatus; assembly: GCA_903798035.1. NCBI lineage: Eukaryota > Metazoa > Chordata > Actinopteri > Cypriniformes > Danionidae > Danio > Danio albolineatus. The sequence goes on from CAIGQQ010026963.1 coordinate 5,108,644, forward strand.
CCCAAACGATAGTTCTTCAGCCACGAGTTACGTCGTTGTTTGGGAAACGCACCCCAGGCTGGTTTATGAAGGCAAAATGGCTAATTACATGGGTGATTATATTAAAAAAACAGAGAGTCGGCCATGTAATCATGACTGCAGTCCTGTTTACACCGGTTAATAAGATGCATTTATTCCATTGAATTTCGGGTAATTTGTAGATTAAATTAAAATGCAAAGATCAGGAAATTATCACGTGAAAATTTTAAAATATACTACATACTATAGTGTATATGATTAAATGACTTTTGGAGTTTTATGCTTGACTATCTGCTGACAATTGGCAACTATGTTACCATCAAAATTAGAAATGTTACTTTGTATAAATGTATTATTGTGAGGTCTAGTTACCGTGAAACTAAAAGAGGTAGTAATAGATACATTTTATTACGTGTTTGAGGCCATATTTATTTTGAATACAAAAGTGTAGTTAGTGCTTTAATTTTTACCTAGTCGTTTTTAAACATTAGTATCACTTCTACTTGAGTAAAGGATGTGTACTTTTGCCATCTCTGCCCACTTCTAATATATATATATATATATATATATATGCAAACGTGCGTTTTATGCAGTCAAAACAGCATTTATTGTTTGAATTTCACGTTAAATTAAGGACAAGACTTCGTAAAAATAAAAGCATTTGTTTCACATCAGAAAACGGCTTGTGATGCACGATGCGGGTTATATAACAGAAACAGCTGAGAGCTTTTTTTTGTCATTGCAGTTGCAGTCAAAATATGGGACTAAACGGCCACAGACCACATAATTTGCAGGGCCGTGGGAGACCACCTAAAACACGCACCTGGACGGACTGGTGGTGGCAGACGCACAGCTGAAAAAAAAACTAAGCTGGTGCTTTTTTGTTGTTGTTGTTCATGTTAATTTGTTCATTCATGACCAATAAATGTTTTGTCATTAATTTTGTCTGTTGTCCTTTTTCGAGAGCAAATATTAATAAATTTGTACAGTAGCCTACTTTTTAAACAAAATATTGAATTTATGAATTAAACAAAATTCCTCTAAAACGTTTAGAATATTGCTTTATAAAAGTATTTCTCACGAACTGGAAGTCGTCTTTTTACCTTTTCATTTACAACCAAATTTAGACCTAAAAATGACGTCTTTTTAAAGACGTCTTTTCGACGACATGAAAAAGACGTCTTTTCACCTTTCACTTTCTCACCTGTTTTCCACGTTATTTGGACGTCTGACAATGTCGTCTTTTCAACGTCTTTTCGACGACTTTTTGCTGGGTGGGTATGGCCATGCTTTTTCTCAAAGTGACCTGATTGGTAAAATTTATTTTCTTTACTTAAAAATAATAAAATTGTATTTTAAATGTGGGTCAAGACTGACCAAACTGACATGGCCCACATATCAATTACTAACATCTGGGCCAAATACTACATTTGACATCTGGCCCAAATATTGTGTGCCGCCTTAAAGACGGTGCCACCTCTGCCAAACCAGGGCCATGTTTGGCCCACATGCTGTATGTCAGTGCCGGATGAATGCCTCCTCTCTACCAGATTTATGCCAAATCTGGGCCAGAATTCTTTGCTACTAGGGTATATTGGGCCCATTTGGTTCCATACTATCCTGACTGCTATGCTAATTTAACTATAGCCACAGTTCCGATCATGACACTTGAGGATGATGTATCTATAAGGGGAACCTATAGGTGTGAAATTTCATTAATATCAGCGTAGCACTTTTGATTACAGCAAGGAAACGCTGTTATTCTCCTCTCCTTTCCAATTAGCGCCACCTGCTGGAAGAGAGTGGAAAAATTATGTTCTAGTATGAATGGAATTTGGACATACAGTAATACGTTTATGCTAATATTTATGTACTACATTATAATAACATGACCGATCCACGTCAATTGTGTCGCCTCACACAATTCATACATTCTCCATTGAACAAATTAAAAAAGATATTCGAATGGTCTCAGTTTTTTGAACGATGACGGACATTTACTTATAACGAAATTTCTAGAGAAGTTTAGTTTTCCAGTAGTGTTGTACAGGGTTACAGTGAACCAAAAGAACTAAAAAAAGAGATTTCATTAGATGGTATAGATATCAAAGAAAGAAAATGTAATAATACATTTCTTAGAAGTTTGATTCACTATTCTGCAACTTTTAGACATAAGCACTTTTGGAATAACCAATTTGAGAATATCAACTGGAAATTGATTTGGACTTGTAACAACCAATTTTGTGTCACTAATAAAGTAAAAATAAATTTCAAAAGTATGCATAAAAATATCCAATCAACCAGTTTCTCGAGAGATATAAAGTTGATTTTTCTGAATCTTGTGTTTTGTTGAATGAATGCTGAGACAATGCATTTGTTTTTTGAGTGTGTGTGCGTTAAATATATTTGGATTGATGTTGAAAGTCTATTTATCATACTGAGTGGTTATAAAATTCATATGAAGAAGAAAGATGAAAAAAATTTACGTATATAAAAAATACGTAAAAATATCTTCTGTTTATTTTAAATCTTTTGATATTATTAGGCAAGTTTCATATACACAACTGTAACGGGACAGAGAGAAAGCCTAATTTCAAGGCTCATTTACAATTTATTTTGAAACTCTTAAAGGATTTTCAAATCAAAAAGCAACTAGAACTGTGAATATACTCCAAAAACTAAACTCCTCTTCTCTATGGTAGTTGTTATGTACAGTATACCCGCTCTTGTTCTTTTGGGGTTTTTTTCTCTCATTTTAAAAAAAAAATATTTACATAATTTATGCTACAATGTGAATATCCTATTGTAAGATTTGACTGGAAATATTCAGCACATACAATAATAATAAAAAATAAATAAATAAAAAATAAATTCTCCAGTGACATCATGGGACAGTAGTGTCCATTGGACGCACACTTCAGAATTTCACTCGAAATAGTTCATCCAGACTGCTTCTTGTCTACTGTTTTTCGAATACTAGGAATTTTGATGTACTTTTCGGCTTGCATACTGTTTTTCACATTGACTAGGCTACTATATACATGGAAGCAGCGTATGCAATTTTCATTTGTATTCAGTTTGCCTGTTTTTTTTTTATAGCATGTTAGTTTTATGTAATATGACTGCATAAACCTAATGTCAGAATTTATATATATATTTACTTTATATTCTGCAGTTATTCAATCATTCAAAATGATACCTCCCCATGCTAAGGCAGCACCTTTGTTTACCATGCCTGTGATGCAGCAAATAAAATCTGTTCTACTCTCGCTTTATAGCATTACAGCACAGCTAATTTGCTTGAAAAATCAGCAAACAGAATTGTCCATGAAAATTAAGATTGGCACATCAAATATGTTGATGGAAATTTTTAGTGTTGTGCCATATGTCGTGGTGACTGGCAACCCTAATATAATACATGCACTTCGATACACTGACATGTGAGGGTAAATATTCCCGTGTATGTCCAGGAGATGGCGCCCTCGAATGAATATCTTTCCACCATTTTCCGAACCGTTTGTCAAATTAAAGTGACTAGCATAAACAGGTAGTCTATACATTTCTCTATTATTACATTGTTTATTTGTGGTTGTTATAGTGTAGTTCTCATGACAGAGCTTGTCTTTTTAATCATTTAAAACAGCAAACTGGCAGTCAGTATATCCTTGCTGAAAAAATACAGAAATGGATTCCACTGCAGATAACATTAAAACACTACAACCCATCATTTAACTTTTAAAACCATTTTGAGGGTTTCTACTTTCTAGTGTGTTTTTGGCAAATATTCCATAAAGACCAATACAGTTTCCATTAAATCCAATGTGATTTATTATAATCATTTTGATGGTTTCTTTAAACTTCCTTTTTCATCAGGGAATGAAATCATCCAGACATTTTGCTGGGACAAAAGTTCCACTATAATTTGGTCGTATTTTTTGTCTTATATCTAAGTATTCAGTGTTGTATAAGGATCTGTTGTGTTTAACAGTATGCTATAGTTAATTGTGATTAAATGTGAGTTAAAATTTGTAAATACCATTTTGATTTTGACTGCAGAAATATTTACTAGTACACATATACTCAAAAATGTTCAAACAAGTATTGATAATTTCAGAAATTACTAATAGCAAATTTGCATTTTTTTATGCCTTGGATTAAATGCGTTAATGTGTAACAGGGGCGGGGGAATACCTCAAAAACAGGCAGGCTTCAAATGAGAGATAGCCTGAGAGCTGGATAACAACTACATAAAATCATAATTTCTGTCAATATTTTCTTAAGAAATTGAAAGATTTCTGTGGCTCATATCATATGGTGTAGCCTAATTACTTATGTAACTCCTTATACATTTTTGTAAGTAGCCTAACGTTAGCAGTAGCCTAAATGGAGCAACGCAAAACTGTAACGTTAGCGTGTTTACAGATGGAACTGACCTGCACTTGACGTCTTGAGCATCAGGTCAATAATTCTGCTTCGTTTCACTGTTGTTTCTCGGAGAGAATGAACTCTTTCCGCTACAGATGGCCGCATTTTCTCCATCCTCGTGTCCCTCGAATCAGTTTGACACGTTTAAAAGCACGTGGCATGTTGGCAGTCAATACTAACAGATTCATGATTCAATTTCATCATAAAATGTGAATTTGGAAATTAATACTTTGTAGGCCTATTATGATTATTAAAAATAATAATTATGACGACATTTATAATAATATTCACTCACTTTCAGTCGGCTTATTTCCTGCTTGATTAGGGTATTAATAATAATAATAATAATAATAATAATAATAATAATAATAATACTTTGAATGAATGAATGCATGAATGAATGAATGGCAGTGGGCCACACCTGCTCAACCCATGCAAGCTGTATTTATCTTCAGCATAACTTTATGATTTGTTTGATGTGCTGGGTTGGATTCAGATTTTTCCCCCACAGTTTTTGTAAAGGGGAGAGAATTGATTGTTGTTGTTTTCATCTGCACTCTCTGTGCTCAGCGGTTCTGCAGTTGTGTTGGCTCTTCTCAGCGAGCTGAACCACTGGACACAACAACAACCTGGAGTGGTTTGTTTTGTCACATTTTGTATGTTTCAACAGAGAAGAAGGACTCTTGTGTTGTGTTTTTCATCTAAATAGTACTGCTTGCTCTTGTTGTGCAACCTAAAATGTTTACACCAAATTCACACTTAAATTTTTTAGCACACAAAAGTGTTTATGAAGCTGTTCAATATAATAACCACTGAAGTGACACAGAATGTTTTAACAAGGGTTTTGCTTCTTTTCTTAGCTTTGAATATCTCGTTGCTGCCTATGAAGGATGAGAGAGCTCATGGATTTCATCAATATATAAATAAATAAATACATTTGTGTTTAGTAGATGAAAGAAGGTCACAGCAGATTGGAGCGAGATGAGGGTGAGTAATTACTAACACAATTTTCATTTCTGGATGAACTAAGACTTTAAAGTCATAAGTTGCAATTGTTTTTAAAAAAAGGCAATAATTTCAATATGCATAAACTTGTTTTTTCTCTCTCAAAGTTTCCTTCAAATCTTTTTAACTGCAAAACTAAAACTGAAACAATTGGATTATTCTTCACCCACAAATTTCTCATTTTGTTACAAAATCTTGGGTCTTCTTATTTTTTCTCTCTCTTTTTCAACCACAGTTTTTACTTCCTCACCCCATCTGTTTAGTTTGTTTCTGTCCTTCATACACTCTCAGAAATAAAGGTGCGCATGCTGTCAATGGGGTAATACCTTTCCAAAAGATACACATTTGTACTTAAGGGGTCCATATTGGTACCTTTAAATATATATACAACTAAAAGAATTGAAGAGGAACACTTTTGTACTTTTTTGGCACTAATATGTACCCTTGAGGTATTAATATGGACCCTTTAGGTACAAATGTGTACCTTTTGAAAAGGTACCACCCCAGTGACAGCTCGCGTACGTTTATTTCTGAGAGTGCACTACATACTGTACAGCCAGATATCACTTGACAGGCACCAACCAGCAGAACACTGTAAAAATTGCTGGGTTCACAATGGAGACAACATGAAGAAATTAAGTTCTCATGACTTTTTACAAATGTAAGAGGATTGAACTCAAAACAATTAAGTTGTCCTCCAAAAAACTCTTTGTGTTGTTTCAACGCATTTTAAACAAGTCGTTTGAACCAACAGCACATGTCAAAAGTCTTTTCTTGTTGTGTTCTGTACTTGCAAACAGTAATGGCTGTTCTGAAGATCTGACAGGGGCGGCCCTAAAGGGACTTCCGCTCTGAGTGCAACATGAACATACAACAGCGTGTTACACTGACAACAAGGCGAGAGAATGAAAATAGAAAAGGAGAAAAAAAAGTGTGGTTGTCCATTTCCTGTAAACCTTTTGTCTGCTAATGCTGAGAGTAAGAACTAGGAAGAGAAACTCAATGCTCGCCGTTCAGCCTAGTCATCAGTAGTGCAGAGGAGATCTCTCTTTATTGCCCTGCCTTCGACTGTACGTTTTTAACGGTTTGTTTCGACAGCGTATGAGGCCATGAGGCGAGCGGCGAAGGGGAAAGCTCAGGAGTGTTCGAGCAGCTCTTTGCTCAGTATACAGGAGAATGAGAAGCTGGAGGATCTGCTGGGCAGGAGGTGTGTGGTAAGTTCAGGGCCCCTCAGTGCAGGGACCGGGTCTAATGTTAAGATGGGTAGGGGAGATGGGTAAAAACACAAGAGGAGACATATGTGCAAACTCTGGCCCAAACATTTATGAAAATGTCATGTTCAGGCAAGTCCAGTTTGTTCATTTGTTTGCAATTATTATTGTGGTGTGGCTCATTTTATGATGAGGTTGAATTGAACTTTGAGACAATGTGGTATTTTATACAAAAAGATCTATTTTTTTATTTTAAAAAAATGTGTGCATTGAGAAAGGGCATATAGATAGAGACAATGAATATTGAACATGTCTTTTACTTCTCTTTTTGAGAAGCTGTCATTTTTTCAGTGTATTCCCCCTCATTTATCTAGAATAAGAAGTGGAACATTACCACTTTGTTTGTGGAAAATAGAAAAATCACACATTTTGCAACACTTGTTAATGCATTAACTAATGAACAGAAATTGATTTCTTGCAGTGTTTATCTATGTTTGTGTAAATTAAGAAAAAACTAATTAGTTTGTGTTAGCTCAAGGTCGTTAAATAATACTAACCACTGCAACTAGTTGGTCGTAATAATTTATTAGAAATCTTTTTCATTAACACCACCCAAGAATAATGAACACTCGATAGGAAATGTTAGTTTAGTTTAAGTAATGCTGTTGTTAACCTTATTTTAAAGTATTATCCATTAAATGTATATTGCGTTGTTATTCTGCAATGTAATTCTGAATTAAAAATACTACCAACGCCATTGTAAAAAAAACCTTGCTGACTTAATTTTTTTTATTTGAATCAAAAAATGAACTTCTCAACTCTCAATATCAATCAAACAGACTAAAAATATTGAGTTAAACTGTATAACTTAAATGTAGTTTAACCCTGATTAACTTTAAAGTAACTTAAAAACCTTCGTAGTCATGACTATGTCATATCATTACAGTGTGTGTACAGTATATGGTTTACGGTAGTAGATTAGCATGTCAAATATAGTTTTGCTGCAAAACATCTTAAAATGCATCAACATTTACACATGAATATGTTTTTTCAGACAGTATATTCTACTACTACTATAACATACTAGTAAAGCTGTAATAATATTTGCTTATTTGACATCATAATTTATTGTATTTTTCTACATTAAATTTACAGCTCCTTTTAAGAGTAGATTTGACAATTTAATGATTTATTCACAAACTTATCACATCCATAAATAACTCGCAGATCAAAGAAGGTAGGTAAACCAGTGAATCTAAACGTGTTTCTCACTTCTACATTGGGTTATTTATTTCTGCTTTCTTTGATAATTGAACTATGACACATTCAGGACCAGACGCAGTTATTAGTGACTATATTTATCATAGTAACATTTACTTTCATGCAGCAGAAGCTTTTACCTTAAGCGACTATTGGTTCAAATATGCTCCAATTCTATGCAACTGCATTGTATTATTTCCACATATTACAAAGATCAAGCTGTACGAGCGCATCAAGAAATCATTTATAGGAAAATAACATTGATAACACTTGACACAGAAACCTTCCTTTAAGTGTTGCATACACAATAACTGCCATTTTGTGGGTATTTTTTGTTTAAATGCACAGTGAAAGCTTTTGTGTTCGAAGGAAGAGAAGGTGTGAAATTGGCCTTCGCGCAGCTTGAGCTCTGATCACCGAGAGGGCTTTGACAAGGGAAGTTGCTTAAAGACATTTCCTGTCACAGTACAATGGGCTTGTAAACACTTGCTGTATAATCTGGCATCTTTAAGTTAATGTTGCGTAGACTTTGTGTATTGGTGAATGTGATTCACATATGATCATGCTGAAGCTCTTGTTAACGTGTAATGCTAACAAAACGGGTGGTGGAATTTCTGGAATATCATGGAATATTAAAAGGTCTATTTCAGACATTGAAAGTCAGGAAATTTTAGATATCTTTTAACTAAGTCAGAGATGTCCAAACTATAGGGCCTGCGGGCCAAAGTAGGCCCATGGTAACCTTTGATTTGGCCCACCATCTAATCTGAGAAGAGAGTGATGGGGAGGGTTGGGGGCGACTGCCATGGGATCATCCTTTCTAATATAGCATAACCTTTTTTATTGTTTTAATGCTGAGCTAAAAGCAAGCTAGGATTAAACGTTTCACTGAAATGTTGTACATAAATCTGATTTTTAAAAATGTCAATACTGTCACGAGAACAACGCAGAAGACATCAAATCAGGCGAAAACAGGTGCAGCTTGACTCATTTATTCGGCATTAAACTCCATTCTGTTATTAATGGGATTGTTTTTGTCTATATTGTTAAAATTCATGATAAATTTAGAAAAATATATACTGCTTTAGTTAACATAAAGCAATGTTTTCTAGTTATTTAAAAAAATATTTATTACCCATAGCATTGTTTATGTGATGCAGTTACATTTGTTTACAGTAACAGTACCTTCAGCCCACAGCCCTCAGTCAAGTTTGGTTTTTGGCCCTTTGTAAAAACAAGTTTAGGCACCCCTGGTCTAAGTCATGGAATATTAGGGGCTTTTGTTTGTTACTTTCAGTTTCCATTAATCCAGTTTCTTTTAACTGATTTGATCAAGCGTATAATTCTGTTTTTATAATGTTGTTTCACTTATTTTGCCTATATTTTAATGGTTAGGCTATGCTCAGCACCCTTTTATTCCTGTGCCAACTGTGTGTCAGTCAAATGCAGCCTAAAGCAAACATGCCAGGAAATTTCAAGAGCTTTGGCTACAAAATGACCACTTGTCATGTAAATGTGTGATGACAAATATAACCATACAATATAAAAACAGATGTTACAGTCACATGTTTTTTACTAGTTTCACATGCTAGACTGCTGTTGAATCTTTACATTTCTTTTCAAACTACAGTTGAAGTCAAAATTATTAGGCATCTCATGATTTTTTATTCCTTTTTCAAATATTTCCCAAATGATGTTTAACGGAGCACATAATTTTACACAGTATTTCCTATAATATTTTTTCTTCTAGAGAAAGTCTTAATTGTTTTATTTTGTCTAGTAAAACATTACTAGCCCTCTTAAGCATTATCTTTAACAGTCTACAGAACAACCCGTCTTTATACAATGATTTGCCTAATTAACCTAACTTGAGTACTGTAAGTAACCTTGTCAACTCTTTAATTTGCCCTTTAAGCTGAATACTAGTATCTTGAAAAATATCTAGTAAAATATCATGTACCGTCATCATGGCAAAGATAAAAGAAATCGATTATCATTACAATTATCATAAGAAATTAGTTATTAAAACTATTATATTTACACATGTGTTGAAAGAAAATCTTCTTACTGTTAAACAGAAATTGGGAAAATAAATACACGGGGCTAATTATTCTGGAGAGCTAATGATTCTGACTTCACCCGTACGTAAACGAGATAAATGATCTATTGTTGCTCTCATTTTTTCTGTCAATGGAATGAAAAATGATATTCAAACTCAACCAATTTTAATATGCAAAACACAACAGCGCCCTGTTTTTCCATTCATTAAAGGTCAAGGAAATTCTAATCAGCGAAAGTCGTGTAATTTGACATTCTTTTGACCTTATTGATTATTTTGGACCCTATTTTGTGTTTTTGTCTACAGTCTCTGTCCTCAGCGGTCGTGCAGTTGCTTATGGCTCTTCCGAGTGAGCCGAATCGATGGACGCCACAGCAATCTGGAGTCGTTTGTTTCGTCAAGGACAGTTCTCTGCGCTCCTTTTTCATCCGTCTCTACGACATCAAGGTTTTGCATATCATTTCAGTCTCAATACTTACTGTAATAAGAAGAAACAAGCAACTCCGAACTGTTTCAAAATGAAATTAAACATGCAGTAGTCAACATTTGAAATGGATCATCAACTTTCATCATCCTAAAACTATTGAACAACATCCATTCTTGTCTTTTGAAAAAACCTGATTGATCCACTTCAAATGTTGACTACTGTATATATAAAGCATATATTTTTGGGGGGGGCTGTTGTGCAAATGTTTGACCTGTTTTTGCCTGGGAAAAAATTGAGATGATCTCAAACGTGTCACTTCCCTTCAGGCAGGGAAGCTGGTGTGGGAACAGGAAATCTATAACCAGTTGATGTACCAAAAGACTAAACCCTTTTTCCACACTTTCCCTGGCGATGTAAGTATCTGCCTGATGTGTCTACAGTAGATTATGCTCACTGTCATTATCTCAGTTGATTTTAATGAGTATTCACAGCATCGCATAGCAATAGTCTTTTTTCTTAGTTTTGGGGAAGTTTTTATTTCTCTTTCCTGTCAAATTCATTTAGCGTGTCATTAGTAGTTCCTCATAGAACTGTCTACAACAACAGCGTCTGCTGCTGCATTATACATGCAAAAGGAGCAAAAGTTACTCATAGTATTTGCATGTATGATTGATGCATGCAGTCCCTGCTAATAAAAAACAACTGTAAACATTTACTGTAGTTTGAGAAGGCAAAAGGCTTTGAGAACTTACAGTGTGGTTTGTTGGTAAAGATAAACTGTTGAACATGCTCAGTTTAACCACTGACGTCCTGTGAAAGAAATTTGCACAGAATCTGAGTAAGTTTGGCCTTGTAAACTGCATTAAATTGAGCATACAGTGTGAAAAGTAATTAGTTCATTTAACTTTAAAAAAGGAAACTCGTTACCTTAAAATGGTTAAGTACATGAGCTGTGCATAACTTTAAAAACTACTGTAAGTTAACTTAACAGGTTACTCACTTTTTATTATTTATTTATGTTTTATTGGTGTTTAACAAGACAGTACATCAATACAACATAGGAAAATTACAAACTGTCTTATTTTTCTTATTTTCCCATTATCCCCTCAAAATAAAATACATTAAATGTATAAATTATAAACAAACATAGTCTCTGAAAGATAAAAAAGAAATAATAATAAATTAAAAATTTGAGAAAAATTAAAAAATTCTTTAAAAAATAATAATAAATAAGCAAGTTTACAATAAAAGAGCAAAAAAGAGAAAAAAAAAATTAAAAACGAAACGTTCACACTAAGGAGTCAATATTTCCTCCTTCCAATTAATGACTGTGTATTAGATCTGATATCAACTGAACAGGGTAAGCTTTTGATATAGTCTAAAACAGAGTTCCAGGTCTTGTAAAAATATTTGAGAGATCCTGCAAATAAACATCTTAATTTCTCAAGTTAAGATTTCTCGGATCCACATGTCATGTGATGGAGGAATAACCTGCTTCCATTTGATAGGAATGGCTCGTCTAGCTAAAAGAGTAGAAAAAGCAATAACCTAGTCAAGTCGACTCTCTCTGAAATTCCAAAAAGGGCTGTCAAGGAGTTAGGCTCTAAATTTATGTTAATAGATTTATTAAGTGTGTCAAAAACACTGGACCACACATTTTTCAATTGAGGGCAACTCCAGAACATATGCACAGCAAAAAAACTCAATGTATGTTTAACTCAATTTGAGTTTAACTCAACACTTCTTGGGTGTAGATATGACTCCTTCCATTTAGGAGTTAAAATAACACTTTCTAAAGTGTGAAATTTGTACATTACTCACAGAGTTCATTTTAACACTGGAAGAGTTTATTTTTACATCAAACTGGAGTGTGTGTTACCCTTCAAAGTTTTATTATATTACCTTTTTTCCTGTATTATCAATTGGTGTGACAGATAACAGTGATCAAATATGATTAAAATAGTTTTCATTTATTAAATGTTCATTATTCATTCATTCATTTTCTTTTCGGCTTAGTCCCTTTATTAATCCGGGGTCGCCACAGCGGAATGAACCGCATAAATGTTCATTAATCTTTTCAGAAATAATTTAAATATATTCAACTCTGCATTTTCAAATGCAACAAGCATGTTTCACTTTTAAGTAAAACATGGTTTGGTCACTGTTTGTCCGAAAGAACCGGTTCGAGTAAAAAAACTGAACTTCCCATCACTGGTGGGAAATACACTGCATATTGGGTTGAAAGTTTTTCACACTCGTGGATTAAAATGTACTCTGGTTTTAACACTGAACAACACCAAAAAAAAACACACTGTATATTTAACACTGGAATTTTTGCTGTGTGGAGATGGTTAGCGGGAGACTGCTTACAACGGTGACAGGCATCACTTCTATCAGGAAAAATTGAGCTTATTTGGCATTGGTTAAATGAGCTCTATGGAGCACCTTACATTGCATTAGGCCATGCCTGGCACATATAGGAGGAGTGGATCATCTTTAAAATATCCTCCCATTGTTCGAGTTTACTCACTTTTTTAAAGCAAAGTCAACTCGTTGCTTTTAAGACAACGTGTTTATTCACTTTACTAAGTAACTAATCACTTTTACAGTGTGCTAATTAGAGAAGCATTGTGGCTTTAAGGAATACTCATGATCCTTAGCATGTTAACATTAATCATTATATGTTTATTTGAGGAATGGGGGATTACGAGGAGGTGTATTTATTTAGAGAGTCGTTCATTCTGGTGTTGCATTTATAAAGGCTGTTTAGTTTGTAGTCCCCATTGTGGTGATCGGTGTTTCCTTCGGCGAGGTTTATTCAGTGTCGTTTATTTATGTGGACTTTGAGATATCAACAATTCTTTTGGTCAAGTCAAGCAAAGTTTATTTTTATAGTGCTTTATACTGTACAACAGTGTTTCCCACCCCTGTTCCTGAAGGCACACCAACAGTCCACATTTACAGCCTCTTCCTATTCAAACACACCATCAGAACATTATAAGAGACTCCAAAACCTGAAAAGAAGGGGTTTGATAAGAGAGACATCCAAAATATGTACTGTTGATGTGCCTCCGGGAACAGGGTTGGGAAACACTGCTGTACAAGACTGTACAATGCAGGATGAACAATCTTTTATGGAATATGTGAATATATCACTTTTGTGTTGGAGTTGTTGACAGGTCTGGTGTAATAAATAAAAATGTTCTTCAAATTTGACATCATCACTTAACTGTGATTCAGCGTATGTTAAAGGAGAGACCTGCTTAAAATGACAAAATTACAATATGTACACTACCTGGCTAAAGTCTTGTCATCGATCCCAGTTGTAAAAGCAACAAATAATAATAACTTGACTTCAAGGAAAAGTGGCAGAAGGTAGATTTTTCAAATGAATCATCTGTTGAACTCTATCTTAATCCTCACAAATACTGCAGAACACATATTTGAATCCACATGGACCCAAGAATCTCACAGTAATCTGTCACGTTTGGTGAGGGCAAAATCATGGTTTGGGGTTACATTTAGCATGGGACATGCGAGAGATCTGCAGAGTGGATGTCAACATCAACAGCCTGAGGTATCAAGACATTTGTGCTGCCCGTTACATTACAAACCACTGAAAGCAAAGAAGGTCAAGGTGCTCCAGGATTGACCAGCCCAGTCACCAGACATGAACATTATTGAGAATGTGTGGGCTAGGATGAAGGAGGAGGCATTGAAGATGACTCCAAAGAATTCAAAGTCCTGCAAGAATGCTTTCTTTGCCATTCCAGATGACTTTATTAATAAGTTATTTCAGTCATTGCAGAGATGTATGGATGCAGTCCTCCAAGCCCATGGGAGTATATACTGTACATTATTTCTGTTAAGTGACAAGACTTTTGTCTGAGCAAAGTCAGGCCTTACTGTCCAATTAAATAATTCAAAATCAAGCCATGATCTTATTTTATTTTGGTAAAATAAGCATGATCTAGAGGCCTTTGCCTTCCATATAAGCCACTTCTGAAACCAAATGATCAACTAGTGATGAAGTTATTATTTGTTGTTCCTAAAACTTGGAACAGCAAAAACTTTTGTCAGACGACAAGACTTTTGTCAGGTAGTGTTTTAAGGCTAAATGTTTGCTGGCTCAACGTTAAAGGCGAGTTAGCATATTGTAGTTAACGGTATCTAACTGACACAGTACTTTGTACCATGGCTTCTGGTTGAAATATGTCAAACATAACTCTGTATCTCTCCCCAGGATTGTCAAGTGGGTTTAAACTTTGCAGATGCAACAGAAGCTGAAAATTTCTTTGCTGTAGTGGAGGACAAAATCAGCCAGAGAAATAATCGCTTTGGTATTTAAAAAATATAATCTACAATATTACAATCAAACTTATTCTCTGTCATTTAAAACTACTTCAAAAACATAATAATGAAGATGACCTAATAAGGCGTATTTGTGAATGTTTTCTTTTGTCTTCAGCGGAGAAACAGCAGAGAAAAGGATCAGAAACAAGAGGTGAGACACTGTCATTTCCCATAGTCATTTCGTTAATAATTATGTTTAATAAAGAGCATCTTTGAAAAAAGCGTTTTTATTTATAGATCGCGGAGCATTGCCACCACTTCCTCCACCAAATGGTGAGACTTTTTTCCACTATTACTGCGCTCGTCTAGTGAAATACTGAAAGTATTTGTGTGTACTTTAAAGGTTCTGCTTGTATGGTTGCCCTTTTTAACTTTGTCTTCAAAACCCAGGCACTCCAGTATGTTTCAGTTGTTCCTAAAATTGTATTAATGTGTGTATATGTGGTTAATATAAAAAAAAATCCTAAATAAAAAACAATATCATGTCCAATAACAAAATGAGCATTACACCTAATCTGATGTTCAGTGATGTAAAAGGGCTTGTATTAGCTGTCTTTAAAATCACATGCTCTGGTGTTATTACCTCTTCTCCTGTGCTTCCAGCGGTACCAAGTAATGTCCAGAACCAAATCATCCCAACCAAATCGAAGAAGGAAAAGAAGGAAAAAGAAAAGAAAAGTAAAAACAAAAAAGGATCAAAACTGTTGAAGGGTGATATTGGAGCACCAAGTGGGTTTACGTAGGTGGATTTGCTTTAACCATTATAAAGTAAACGTATTCTTTAGAGAAGGCAACTCTGGTCCTGGAGGTCCACTGATCTTCAGAGTTTAGCTCCATCTCCAATCACACATTCATTCATTCTTCGTTGGCTTAGTCTCTATTTCAGAAGTTGCCACAGTGGAATGAACCACCAACTATTCCAGCATATGTTTTAATGCAGCAGATGCCCTCCTAGCTGCAGCCCACTACTGGAAAACACCCGTACAAACTCATTCACACACACACACTCATACACTATAGACAATTTAGCCTATTCAATTCACCTATAGCGCTTTGGACTGTGGGGGAAACTGGAGCACCCGGAGGAAACTCACGCAACCACAGGGAGAACATGCAAACTCCATACAGATATGCAAATTGATCCAGCTGGGGCTCGAACCAGTGACCTACTTGTCGTGAAGCCACAGTGCTAACCATTGAGCCACTGTGCCGCCCCAATTAAACATACCTGCCTGAATTTCTGAAGACAAATGTTCAGGTGTGACTGATTAAGGATGAAGTTAAACTCTACGGGACAGTGGCCATCAAGGACTGGAGTTTCCCCATTGCTGTTGAAGAGTTTAAAAAAAGAAGCTTACATTTCATTGTGTTCTGATTTTAGGCATGTCAGTCATCTTGGCATGGCTGGCAACAGCTTAGACCCAGACGTGAAGAAACTTCTGTCCTGCGCTGGGATCAGTGAAGCAGCTATGGAGGATTCAGAAACCTCTCAACTCATCTATGATGTCATCGAGCGTTCGGGTGGAATGGAGGCTCTTAAAAAGGAAATGAGCCAGCAGGGTGAGCCACTGTAACCTGCAGTCATCAGACAAACTAACTTAAAATGTTATTTGCGCAGGGTACCCAGTTCTGTTCCAGGAGACTGTTTGTTACTGTTTGTTATGGACAAAGACTCATTGGTATTGAGTTATTTTTATTAGCAACACAACAGTAATCAGCCCCTTATTATTCAGAGACAGCGCTTCCCTGCCTTAAACAAGTTTTTATGGACATTCATTTGAAATTCAGTCGTAGTGCATGTCCTGAATAGGTTAGGGACTTCTGTGTCTCTTCGGTGTGGAATAATAGACGATTAATGTAGATCAGATTGCATGTAAAAATGAAGAGGTATACAGGTGAATAGGCCGGTGTTGATGGTCTCTGATTCTTCATTTTTTTGAACATTTTGAATCTTTTTGAGATGAAGAAGCCAGTGAGAAAGAAAGCAGAGGTTTGGTTCTTTATTTTGATATAAAATATGCTTATATATTCTGAGGGCCATCAAATTTAGGAGAAATCATCAAAAATTTCACCGTATTGTATAACTGCAGAAATACAATATTGTGCATGAGCAAACTCTTCTGGAAGTGAACCTCAAGAACATGATTGGGTACCGATTGTCTTAGTGTATTCTTTGATGTCTCTTCAGAGTCTTCTCGCCCTCCTGTTCCAAGTGGACATCGAGGCTCCCTTCCCCAAGTGCCATCCGGGTCAGGACCACCACCTCTGCCACAAGGTAGAATGGGGCCTCTACCACCTGTCCCGGGTCAGGGCTCTGCTCCACCTTCTCAACGAGGCTTCCTTCCGCCCACACCTCCAAGAGCAGCGGGATCAGCACCACCACCTGGTGGACCTCTGCCATCCCGCTCTGCATCATTAGGGCCCCTACCAACCGTACCTCCCGGAGGGCGTACTGGCCCTTTGCCTCAACCTCCAGGACCCCGAAGTGGACCCTTACCACCTCCACCTACGAATCGGAGTGGAGGCTTGCCACCACCACTCCCAGGAGAACGTAGGGAGTCTTTAGCCCCGCTTCCAGGAAAGAGACCTGGGGCACAAGGGTCCGAAAGGCGAGGTAATTCCCTGCCACCGCAACCTGCTCAGACTCGACCACCACTACCTCCAGGAGCAAGGAGTTCCCCCTTACCTCCACCTCTGAGAGACAATAGTGAATTCTTACCACCTCCACCAGAATCTGAAATGCCTCCTCCACCTTCTGATTTTTTTCCTCCTCCACCTTGTGATTCGTTTCTTCCACCTCCTCCTGACGACTTCAATTCTGTCCCTCCACCTCGTCCCTCTGAATCCAACTTTCCCTCCAGGAACATTTCCTCAGGTTACGCACCTCCACCCCCTCCAGTCTCCTCCAAACCCAGCGGAGGCGGTCCACCTCCACCACCTCCTCCTCCCCCAGCTCCTCCTCCACCGCCAGCTGTTCCTCCTCCAATGAACTTTGGAAGCACTCCCTCTCCTGCAGCCGCTCCTCCAGCATCCAGCGGTGGGGAAGTAGGAAGAGGAGCATTACTAGCCCAGATCCAAACAGGGATGAAGCTCAAAAAGGTGACTATACACACACTGACACTTAAAGGATTGGGGGGTCAGTTGGATGCTTTTAAGAAGAAATTCATATGCAGTAATTGTAGTATGCTTTAAAAAGTTGAAAAATGATTGTGAAGACATTGTAAGTGTTAAGAAAAGCTTCCATACCTTAAATCGTGGGTTTTTATTTTACATTTTTTATTCTACAAATAAATTAGTGATGTTTGTTTTTTTCTTACGCACCAGATCACCATATCTCATGTGACTGGAGTAATGACTGATTAAAAGTATGTTTTACCAGCACAGGAATAAGTGAAGCACTGTACTGTCTCTTTCCCAGGTTACCGCCAGCCAAGAACCGCCTTCACCTGCTCAGGATTCAGGAGAGGGGATAGTTGGAGCACTCATGATGGTGATGCAGAAAAGGAGTAAAGTCATCCATTCATCCGGTAACCTCAATCACCCAAGTTTTTTGTCATTAAATATGAAAATGATAATATATATATATATGCACACACACACACACACACACACACACACACATATATATATATATATATATATATATTTATACATACGTTTGATATGTTGGATTAATTTTTTCTACTTTTTACTGTCTTGTAGAAGAGGACGATGAATTTGATGATGAAGACGATGATGATGAAGAGTGGGATTAATCGTGATGTAACTGAATTTCTTTTCTATGCGTGGCAGTAAGGCTTGTTTTGGAAATAAACAACACTGATCCAATGCATTTTCTCAAGGGATGAGAATGCAAATTCAATGCATTTCTGTAGACACCTTCACCGATATTCAACTTTAGGTTGATAAAGAACAAAACAATGATATCATTATTTAAATAATAACATATAAACAAAAAGCAAACAAACAAACAAACAAAAAGTGTTAGGGTCTGGTGAAATGATTGTGATTTTAAGCATATCACACCATTTTTCATTAGTATGAAAAAAGGGTATTCATATAATTTAATTTATAATAATATAATTTAAGATAATTTAAGATAAATACAGAAAAACAGCAATCAAAATGACATCTCCAAGATTGGAAATATTGAAAATAATATTATTAAATATTAATAAAATGTATAATGATGCTAACCTAGTGTACTATATAGAGCAGTGGTCACCAACTTGTTGATCATGATGGACTGGACGATCTCAATGATCACTTCTCTGGTAGATCCCGAAAATGACAGAAAAATAAGTACAAGAAATGCATCTTGAGGGATACATCTCTATTTCATTTGAGCCAACTGCTGACTTTTTTCATTATGGTTAACTGCTGCAAACGTCGATGTACTGCTCTTCATATAACATCCCACACCCTGCAAGGTGTAAGGCCCAATATAATAAGGGGCCATTCACTTTTGTGTGCTCAAGTTCGTTGTTTCAAATGGAGACGTGGTGCTTGTATGCGCAAATAGGCAGCAAAGAGCATGTAGTGCAACACGCTCGCGTTTAACATGAAAACATCTCAACTTTTTTTTTTTAAATACCTCAACTGTGAGAGCGCAAGGCAGATAAGCAGCACACAAAACTTTCACTGCTAAAAAAAACAACTTAAAATGGCTTGTCTTACTTCAAACAACAAATTCGGTGTGATGCTCTAAGCTCCCACGATAACGTTCAGCTGCAAGCAGCAGTTTTTTTTATAACATTGTGAAATTATGCTGCAAAATATTGTACAAAACCACAGTTAGAATTGCTAAATTAAATGATGTTTTAGTGTATTTATTATGTTTGTAATAGTTGTTATTATATTTCTTTTATAATTATTATTTGTAGAATTATATTACAACTCATTAATAAAATGCTACTGTAGTACTTGCAGAAGTATCATTGAAAATCATTTTACCAATCTTTTTTGTTGTTGTTTTGTTTTTATGGCACTTAATGTAATCTGATTACTACTAGTCTCACCCAAATTTAAACTAGTGCTTTTTACATAGTTTAAAAATATTAAATTAAGGGCCTCAAGGTGTAAATGCAAACGAAAAATGTACTGTAGCTTTATTTTTCTGTCAGTTTTTTGATGGGTAGATCTTGCCTGAGGTTAAAGATCTAGGGTTGGTGACCACTGATTTAGAGTGATGACAAGGTTTCAAAGTCTACGAGTGTATTTATTTTGTTTAATACCAGTGGTTCCTCCAAATTGTATCTTCAGGACCCCGTGGCCAGCACATTTTGTATGTGTGAATCCGGTATTTAAGTAAGAAAGACATACAAAATGTGCAGGACCCTTTTTACATCACCTCATGTGATTTACTCCGCGCAGTGTATCTGTACTACCGCCTACACAGAACTACCCATAGAAAATTCACCCAGTCTGTATTATTTACAACAGATATAGTTAGATGTTGTTTCCTGTTGTCAAGGCGAGACATCTGACATCTCAAACGAACTTATCGATCAGCCAGATTTCAGCTTGAACCGAGAACATGGGACTTTAAACGGAGCGTTGTGTTACTTTGTGTTGCTGTCTTTACCGTGTGATGTAAAATGGTATGTACTTGTTAGCATTTGTCAAATAAAGATTTCATAAGTTTACATGGGTGCCTCACATTTTTTAAAGTCAAATTTAAGCATTTGAGACCTTTTTGTGTCCTAAAGTGTAAGTAGGGAACAAACAAAATGGTGGGGATGTCCAATACTAGGGTTTCATTGCAGTTGTTTACAGTGGACAGCTGATGCACAAACACATTCATGTTATTCACATTCTATGCACTGCTCAGTTCTCTGCCATTTCTATCTATCTATCTATCAATCAATCAATCAATCAATCAATCAATCAATCAATCTATCTATCTATCTATCTATCTATCTATCTATCTATCTATCTATCTATCTATCTATCTATCTATCT
>CAIGQQ010026963.1:5138895-5152065 GCA_903798035.1 Danio albolineatus
TTTTTTTTTATTTTTTTTATTTTTTTTTGGCATGATTAATTTATTTTAAGGGGTCTAATAATATTGATCTATGCAATTGTTAAACTTTCACATGTTTAATTGTATTTCTTATTCTAGTCAAACTAAAAGAAACAAGACTTTCCCCTGAAGGAAAATATATAAATATAAGAAAATAAAATATAGGAAATACTTTAAGAATATTTAATATAAAATATATAAAATTATTTAAATATAAACATTAATATAAAGTAAAAAATAAACAGAAATGCATTGTACAGGTTATATAAAATTATACATAAAATAATATATAAAATGTTTGCATGTAAAACAGTTCATATATCTGAACATGTATCTGCATATATAGATGAAAGTTGTAAATAATAAATATTGGATATTAATATATACAAATTAATATTGAAATGTATATTGCATATTTGCACATATCTGACATTTAAAATCCAATCATGAACATGTATATTTAAATGTGTGATTTGCAAATAAACCATTTATCAGATGTCCAAGCACAAAAGCATATTCAGCAATAACAATCTCACCGTTCCGGGACGAGGATAGGGAATCTTTCCAGTGTATGTAGTCCACTGGTAGTTGTGTCCATGTTTATGGGCAAAGGGGCCATTGAAGACATTCCGGATGTCAGCCATTGAGTAGACACACACGGCTGAGCCTTTAAACACAGAGCTGAGACAAAAACAAGAAAACATCACTGATCCAGAAACAGCAATCAACAGGGATGTCAATATATTCATGCAGAAATTTTTCAACATGTATCTGTTGGTTTTATATGCTTTTGTGTACTGAACAAATATATGGTTTTGACCAAGGGATGTGCAGAATGTAATCTGAAACTATTATTCAAATATCATTTAACTAATCATTAATTCTTTCAGTCTTTTATCTGACAGTTCACTGAATACTATATGGCACACCTCAAGTACAACAATCACCAGTAACTTTTTAGTCTCATTACATTTTAACAAGAAGTAAAGGTTCATCTTTTAAATTTAGCTCAGTTGTTCAGGAAATTGAATCAACAAATGCTGTTTTGACACTCTTTGATAGCATATGAGTGCAAGATAACATGATCAAGGGCACTTCTCTAAACATTCACACCACAGTAGCCTATTTATGCATTTTTTGTTCCACAAATTGTATCTTAATAAAAAAAAAGATATCTTAATAATTACTGTGAGTGTATAATCAAATAAATGTCATAATGTTTATAACATTATACCAACAAATTGAAGTAGAAAAATTACTTTATTATAAATGTAACAGCTGCCTTATTTGTAATTTACATGTTTGAATACTATTTTGTTGTATGATCTGTTGTTAATTGCAACTGTAAATGTTCAAGTAGCAGAGCTTCTCCAGTTTACATTTTTTAAAGATACAATTACAAATGTAATTAAATCACACCACGTGCTGATTTAAAGAAAATGTATAAAAGAAAATGTACCCAGAAGTTGAGAAGACACCATATACAATAGGGTTTCGTTCATCCTGGGTAGGCTGGATAAACACGTCCCCTAGAACAGACAAAAAAAGTAATTTATAATTGTGTCTGAACTGAACTTTCTCTCTTCTCTGATGATGCATTTACAAACACAATTGAAAAACCAAAACTATATAACAATTTAATAAATTCCCAAAGGTAAATATAAGATTCTGCTCTAAATTTGTTAATTGGTCTCAAGTATATTTGTCAGAATAGGAAATAAAAAAGCATACTTTAAAGGTGCAGCATGCAAGTTTGACACCCAGTGGTTGAACGAGGTATTGCACTCCTGTATCAAAACAAGCGCAATCGCAGGTTGCCAGATTGAGGACAGATTTAAACTGTGTTGTAAATAATAGCAACAGCACTCAATAGAAAGGAATATTTTCCATATTAAAAGAAGTTTTTGTCCTAACCAACACCTCAAATTGATATATGAGAAATTTCTCACTTTATGTGCTTTATGTGCGTTATTCAGTGCTAAATGCTAACAATGTGAGTTTGAATGCCATTTTAGATGACATTTATTGCCATATACTGAAAGCAGCAGCAGATAGTTCACCTCAGATCTTGAAAATAAAATAAACTGTTTGAAATGAACTTTAGAACTGAACACATATGAGTGATTCAGCATGTACATGTGAATAATCTGTGCTTCTAAATAACTGTATTTAAATTTCATGGTCTGGTGCAAACTCATCACGATTAGTGTGGTTAGCACACGCGGTTACAATGTAACCTGCTCACCTAATGTTTATGCTAGTAATATTTATATTATTTGTTAATTAATAACCACCTCAGGTGGAACTGAATCTGCGTCTCATTTCAGAGTCTGCATGAATGAATAAATAATCACTTTTCCATCAAGTCATTGGGCAAGGCACCAACTGTCATTGGACAGGTTCAAATTACCAAAACAAAGACGGTGTTCCGCACGGAAAACACAATTTCAAAGCAGAATATCTGACTTCAGCATTGTTTTTCGATAAACAAGAATGCTCACTTGGCATGTTTCTTAAACATCTGCAAATATTTTTATGCTTTAGAAGGATCAAAAACTTACATACAGCACATTTAAAGGTATAGTTACTCAAAATTTTAATTCTGTCATCATTTGTTCATCGTTGACTTTTTATGAACCGGTTTGGCTTGAACGCAAAAGATATTTTGAAGCTGGAAACCTGTAAACAGTAACCATGACTTTCATAGTATTTTCTTTTCCTACTATGGAAGTCAATGGTTAAACATTTTCAGCTTTTGTCATTATTAGTATTCAGCAGTAGAAAGAAATTCTAAAGGTATGGAACCTCTTGGTGGGGATTAAACAATGAGTAATTTACTGTACCATTTTTGGGTGAACTATCCCTTCAGTGTTCTCTTAACAATGAACAATTTATGTAGCGTTGAATAGCAGTTGTGCCATCTAGTGGTGTTAATTAGTCACACTCTAATGAATTCAGGGTTATTTCAGGCAAAATTTGGGCAAAATATGAAAAATAACTGTTGTGTTAAAGTTCTGTAAAAAATGTGATTTAAAAATGTAACCCAGTGGTTAGCATTTTCCATATTTTACCCATATTTGGCCTGAAATAACCCAGAATATTTTAGAGTATGACATATTAACACCACTAGATGGCACAACAATCTCATGACTGCTATACAAAGCTACATAAATTCATAAAGAAAACAACACTCACTCAGTTCATCAAAGAAGGTTTCCACCCCGTCATCTCCCATCACAGAGCACACCAGCCTGGCCTTCAGAAAAGTTGTCCACTTGTTCACAAGAGACTTCTGTCCGCCCTCATCGTTCTGCCATAAAACACAAACAGCGGTTTATTGACTGACTGAGCTGTGAACTGTTTCCTGTGCACCTGCGGTTTCTGGTTACATGAAGCCGGATGTTGCTCACCAGACACACTCGACCCACTCTGGCCAACACACTCGGGCTCGCTCCCCCACCCGAATCCAGACTCTTCTCGCGGAAGAAAAAATACAGTTTGTCGTCGTTCTTCTCCGAGCTGTCAGAAATCTGTTTCATTTGAACAAATACAGGTTCTAGGAAATAAACAAGAGCATGTGTTCAATTTTTTTATGAAAATTAAAACAGCTGAGCAAATATTTGTTGTCAGTCTCATTAAAAATACATCTGGAAATCCAAATAGGAACAACTGAGTTGTTTACCGTTCAGCCATTTGGAGTCGTACTGCTCTGATCTCACAGCAGGACGGCTTCCCATGGTCCTGAAGATGCCTGGATCAGTGCTCATGAAGTCCACAGCCACTCCAGCATACAGGTTTCCATCTGCAGGAGGAGATCAATGAATTCATGGGCACAAACAAGAATACTGACCCTTTAAAAAGCCTCCGTTAAAAAGCTGGTGATTCTTCATGTTTTACTCAACATCAGACAGATCATTTTCAGACACAATCAGCATTTTTTTTTAAATATGTTCTTGGTAAGGTTAATATTAAACAATATATATTTAATTTTTTGTTTTAATTGTTTAGAGTATTTACATCTGCACTGACTAAATTCATTTGACATTTCAAAGCAATGCAATCATCACTTCGATTTTGTAACAACACAATTAAAACAACAAAAGTCAAAAGCTTATCTCAGTCAGATATATCAGTTATGGCATGTTAAAAAACTGACAAGTTATAAATGATTTTACTTAAAAGACAATTCACCTGTCCTGACTGAATATATTATTCTGTTATGATTGCTTTTTGATGTTAATATTATGTTATAACGTTAAATGTTGTGCTATATGTTACATTGTTATGTTGTTACATTATGATTTCCATATTATGACAACTCTTTTAAGTTTTTTAATGTTATACTGTTATGCTATGCTATGTTATATGTTATGTTATGTTCCTTAAAGGACTCCCTAAAGTATTATGTTCCTAAAGAAACTTCCTTTTCAACCATTCACTTTTGATATACACTTACTGGCCACTTTATTAGGTACACCTTACTGGTACCGTGTTGGACCCCCTTTTGCCTTCAGAAGTGCTTTAATCCTTCGTGGCATAGATTCAACAATCTAAGGAAATATTCCTCAGAGAGTTTGGTCCATATTGACATGATAGAACCACGCAGTTGCTGCACATCCCATCCATCCATTTGCGCCCACTGAACAAATGTACCTACTCAAGTGGCCAGTGAGTGTATGTTACAATTGTGTAAACTTTTGATTCATTTATGTTTTGTACTATTTGAAATGAAATTGATGCTAGGCAACAGCTACTACTGTAAGATTAACCACTTCTGTGCTAAGCAAAAAAAAAACAATTACATAAAATATTATTCCTCATTAATTGTTTCTTACTAATCAGGGATGCAACATTCTCCTGGTTTGGATCGTAGGAGCATTTTCCCTTTCCAGAGTCTACATAACCAGGAACCAGCCTGAAGAGATAGTCCTGTGGACACCAGAGCAGAGACAGCATTCAGATTCAGATACTACTATAGGTATATTAGAATACAAAGTAAATTCATTTATGTCTGTGTGTCTGATATCATAACGCTGCAGGGACCAAATATGGGGTTGATGACTTTATGGGGACATTTTTTGGTCCCCATGAGAAAAATGGCTCATAAATCATAGTCAGAATATACAGTCAGTTCAGTTATAAAATACATAAAATCAATGGGAACTGGGAAGTCCCCATAATACAAGAAAACCCAACAGACTAATGTGTGTGTGTGTACCTCAGCTCTCCAGCCTCTGTTAATGAAGGTGCAGATAGGTTTATAAGCTCCAGTGCCGCAGGTGTACAGATGAGTCCTGTTCCACGGTTCAATCAGGCGCACAAAGTTAGCACACTCTCCCTGAAAACACACATACACATGCACACAAACAAACAAACCTCTGTTGAACTGGGACTGTTCAGATCAAGAGTCTGGCATTCTTTACTGATTCAGTAAGTACTAATTACAGTAAGCAACTGATGTAAACTCACATGCCTGCCTTTCCCAGTCAGCTGACACTCTCCCTTTCTCTGAGCCGGAGCTGGCCAGTGGATCTACAGACAGAAAACACCCACAGCATTATGAGAGCAATTCACTCCCAGACACTTCAGTTGTTCTGGGGTCAGTGCTAGGGTGGAAATTCCAAGTAAATATATTAGTTGGCTCTACATAAAAAAGTGAGTAAACCCATTGCCTTAAAATTATGAAGTAAATGAATTATGTGCATAATTATAAAATAATAATAATAATAATAATAAGTCAAACTGTTCCAAGTTGCAATGAATTTACTCACTATTTGAAGTAAAGTCATTTTTTTGCTTTTAAGGCAACATGTTTAGTGACTAATAACAAGTCAGTAAAGTAACCAATCTCTTTTTACAGTGTAGTAAATTGGCTGTAGTGTATGAGTGTGTGAATGAGAGAGTATATTGGTGTGTCCCAGCACTGGGGGTACAGGAGTTAGTGCTCTCTGAGGGCTAATTTGGCAGGAAGGGCATCAACTGGTAAAATTGTGCCAGAATAATTGCTGGTTAAGCCTAAGGAAGGTGAGCGATTGAATATTTTCTTACAATGAGAGGCTCTTTGTTGATGTTCTGCATGTCCAGTGAGACGAGATATTCGCGGCTGCCCAGGTACAACCGGCCTTGGTCTGGATCAACATGCAGGATTCGGTAGTCACTGGTGTTGAAGGAGAAACTGAATGGCCTCGCTGTCCGGGTGTCCATGAGCTCTGATGAAAGACGAAATAGAAAATCATCATGGCATATCATGGCACAAACACACACACGTTCCAACATTGTTATTGTTTTGGAAAACATAGTAATTTTTTGTTTGTTTTAATAACTTTTCCTAACCTTAATTTAAGTCATCTTTCACATTACATGGTTCATTAGTTATTTTAGTTAATATAAGAAGTCGTTAAAGTTGGTATAATTCATATAAGCTATATAAAAAACTAAGTTATATAGTTTACAGGTATTAAAATTAAATAAATGAAATAAGTGCCAACAAAATCCATCTTTCCACTGTAGATGAAACAGAAGCAGCTAAAGTAAAATTGAGATCTTTTTTTTTCGTTAAAATAAAATAAAGAAATTCTGCAAAACAAACAAACAAACAAGCAAACAGGGATTTGGTTAATCTCAAACCCTCGACATGAGACAGAAAAGATGGTAAAAGTAAGTTTGTCCTATAGGGGGTGCTCTAAACTCTCTCTTCATGCATCTGCTATCTGACTTACCCCACACACTCTCTCTGTTATAGATTTAACAGGTCTGTGGGTATTTTCTATTCCAGATGAAATGGTAAAAATGAAAATCTTGTAGTAGTTGTGTTCTGGGTCGCCTCTTCTCAGCAAGCTCTTCTTCAAGGTGGAAAGAAGAGCCGAAAAGCATACATTTGTGGCTCTTGAGATCAAACTGCACTTAACACGTTTCAGGAACATTTCCTGAGTGCCGTCGAACTTCAACATTCAGTCTCAGAGGCAAAGATTAAAATGAAATAATTGAGCAGAGTTAAAACGGACCACTTATTCAGACATTTATGCAGGCTGTCACAGGACTTCAAAAGAGCGCCAGGCCCTGACGCAAGAATTGCAGTTAATATTGCGGGAATGTTTAACCGTGTAGACTTGTGTCGGTTATGAATTATGATCAGAGGCCTGAGAGAAAGATTTTTTCGAGCAATGTTTCATTTGGTAATAAATTCTGCAATTAGGAATCTTTGATGAATAGAAAGCTTGAAATAGTTTGTAACATAATAAATGTCTTTAACATCACTTTAGATGTGGTCAGTCATGTTTGCCGATTAAAAAGTATTGATTTCTTTACATACTGATGCTGACCACAAACTTTTGATCAATAGTGCTTTTCTTCTCACTATAAAAAATTCATGGATTACACGATTTGTGTAGCTACAATATGATAGAAATAAGTCAACTTGTTACTTTTTACAAATTCAAGTAGACTGAACATAAAACAATTAACCATGGTCAATTTGATCTGCTGCGATTCAAACTGAGCATTAGAATGGGAAAGAAAGGTGATTTAAGTGACTTTGAATGTGGCATGGTTGTTGGTGTCAGACGGACTGGTCTGAGTATTGCAGAAACTGTTGATCTACTGGGATTTTCACGCACAACCACCTCTAGGGTTTACAGAAAATGGTCTGAAAAAGAGAAATTATCCAGTGAGCGGCGGTTCTGTGGGTGCAAATGCCTTGTTGATTCCAGAGGTCAGAGGAGAATGGCCAGACTGGTTCCAGCTGAAAGGCAACAGTAACTCAAATAACCACTCGTTACAACCGAGGTATGCAGAAGAGTATATCTAAATGCACAACATGTCGAACCTTGAGGCGGATGGGCTGCACTACCAGAAGACCACACCGGGTGTCACTCATGTCAGCTAAGCACAGGAAACTGAGGCTACAATTCGCACAGGCTCACCAAAATTGAACAATAGGGAATTGAAAAAATGTTGCCTGGTCAGACGAGTCTCGATTTCTGCTGCGCAATTCAGATGGTAGGGTCAGAATTTGGTGTCAACGACATGAAAGCATGGATCCATCCTGCCTTGTATCAACGGTTCAGGCTGGTGTTGTGGCGTAACGGTGTGGGGGATATTTTCTTGGAAAAATTTGGGCCCATTAGTACCAATTGAGCATCGTGTCAATGCCACAGCCTACCTGCGTATTGTTGCTGACCATGTCCATCCCTTAATGACCACAGTGTAACTTCTAGTGTATCTTCTGATGGCTACTTCCAGCAGAATAACGTGCCATGTCATAAAGCGTGAATCATCTCAAACTGGTTTCTTGAACATGACAATGGGTTCACTGTACTCAAAAGGCCTCCACAGTCACCAGATCTCAATCCAATAGACCACCTTTGAGATGTGGTGGATTGGGAGATTCGCATCATGGATGTGCAGCAACTGTGTGATGCTATCATGTCAATATGGACCAAAATCTCTGAGGAATATTTCCAGTACCTTGTTGAATCTATGCCAAGAAGGATTAAGGCACTTCTGAAGCCAAAAGGGGGTCCAACCCGGTACTAGTAAGGTGTACCTAATAAAGTGGCAGGAGTGTATGATTGTTTTTTTGACTACAATATTATGTCTTTTTTATGAAGATTACACCTTTGGGAACTTCACAGATTATGAAAGTTTATTGCATAAACTTCTAGTTTAATATCTTTAGTTTAATATTAAAATATTGATTAGAAGAAATATTGATTCTTAAATCATAAGTTCAATATTTTAGTCAGTACTATTTCAGCTGAAGCACGAATAAATCAAGAAATTAGTTTTGTTGCTTTTGACAGAGACAAAATGAGAAAGTTGAACAGACTATAAATCTATTCCAAAGCCTCTGCCGAATGCATGAATGTCAATGTGCAATTTGACAATTGAAAATAGGACAAATGGTGGGTAATGGAGTGTGTACAAAAGTAAATAATATCACTTCCCTTCTTTTCAATTCATGGGTGGTAGAAGTAACAATAGCCACAGCAGCATGAGAAGAGTGTTAAAGGAAGTCTTGCGTCTCAGTATATTTTAGTCCTGTCAGAAAGCAGGCTTTGATCTTTTTCACTCTCCAACACATTTACAACAAACTCTCCTTTTGTATTCTTGCCCTGTGCAGGATCGGTATTGCACAATGCCATGCTCTGCTTTGATGATGAAGTCCTGTTGCTCTTTCATAAGCTTCATTATAGATGACTAATTATACTCTGATCTGCCCTCTGTAAATGATCTTGACTGATTCATCCACATTATGTCCAGTAATGTCCTGAACTTCCTGTTATAATCAACTCTTAAGCAATAGACTAAGAGTCAACTGTTTTACCAAGTTCTGTAAGATTTTCAGAGTTTGATTTATTTCCTTGTTTGTATTTTTTAAAGAAATGAATTTTAATTCTGTTAGCAAAAATATATTAAAATATATATTCAAAAGCGATATTAAAAACTGATAGTTAAAGAAGATTTCAGTTTCAAGTATTAATTTTCCATTCAACTAATCCTAAAAAATGCTTTCGTTCGTCAATAAAAATGTTAAGCAGCACAGCAATTTTCAGCATTGATTGATTGATTCATTCATTCATTTTCTTGTCGGCTTAGTCCCTTTATTAATCCGGGGTCACCACAGCGGAATGAACCGCCAACTTATCCAGCATATTTTTTACACAGCGGATGCCCTTCAAGCCGCAACCCATCTCTGGGAAACATCCATACACATACACATTCACACTCATACACTACGGACAATTTAGCCTACCCAATTCACCTATACCACATGTCTTTGGACTGTGGGGGAAACCGGAGCACCCGGAGAAAACCCACGCGAACACTGGGAGAACATGCAAACTCCACACAGAATTGCCAACTGACCCAGCCGGGGCTCGAACCAGCGACCTTCTTGCTGTGAGGCGAACGTGCTACTCAATACGCCACCGTGGCGCCCTTTTCAGCATTGATAATATTGATAAATGTTTTTCAAGCAGCAAATTATAAAATGTATTTATTTAACATTTTAACTGTATTTTGATCAAATACACGCAGCTTTGGTGAGCAATAATGACTAGCAAAACATTACAACATATATATTTTAGTTTTTATTTAATTTAATATTTGATTTATACTTTTATTAACAGACTACCACTCTTCTACCAAGTTAAGTACGATTTCCACTGAGTCAGTAAAATGTATTTATAATACTTTTAATCTTTTGTATTAAGGTAATTTTAAAAACAGAATAACAATGCATTAAATTACAAATATGTAGATACAAAGGATTTCAGTTTCAAGTAAATTAACTTTTTAAATAATCCTGTAAAAAAAGATTTCATGGTTTAATAAAAATATTAAGCAGCACAACTGTTTAATAACAGCATAAAAATAGTAAATATTCCCTGAAAATAGAAAAATAGAAATTATAAAAATCTATTAGAATGATTTCTAAAGGATCTTGTGACATTACGACATAAGTAATAATGCGAAAAATTTACATTTGCACCACAGAAATAAATTACATGTTTTCTGTCAAAATAATCCTCAGAGACATTTAGTATGGTAATAAACATGTACATGGCAACGTTGCTGTGTTTGGTCTTGGTGGCATAGATCTGCTCCGCTGCTGCTGCTGCTGCTGCTGCTTTTATTATTATGGAAGAGCAAGTACAGAGACGGGGCGCCACGGTGGCGCGTGAGTAGCACGTTCGCCTCACAGCAAGAAGGTCGCTGGTTCGATCCCCGGTTGGGGCAGGACCCGGTTGGGCCAGTTGGCATTTCTGTGTGGAGTTTGCATGTTCTCCCCGTGGTTGCGTGGGTTTCCTCCGGGTGCTCCGGTTTCCCCCACAGTCCAAAGACATGCGGTACAGGTGAATTGGGTAAGCTAAATTGTCCATAGTGTATGTGTGTGAATGAGAATGTATGAATGTGTTTCCCAGGGATGGGTTGTGGCTGGAAGGGCATCCGCTGCGTAAAACAAATGCCGGATAAGTTGGCGGTTCATTCCGCTGTGGCGACCCCGGATTAATAAAGGGACTAAGCCGAAAAGAAAATGAATGAATGAATGAAGTACAGAGACTGGCAGTATATTCACATACAAGCCCCAAACATAATATACATTCTATATATACACAGCTGGGATGGAGGAGGGTCTCCGAAAATGCAGTGCAACTTCAGTGTTCAGCTGTTTTCCTAGTATAAAACAACACTGAGCAATTTAAAATGTAGAGGAGCAAGTTCATTGGCTGCTGAGGCGGCAGCAACCAATTGCCTGTGCAATATAGTTGATGACGTAATAGGAGATCAATCATGACCAGCAATCAATCAGCTAGCCTAGAGTTTCACGACAGAACTTTGTATAAAATATATATATTAAAAAAAACTGTGATTTTAAACAAATAATTTTTCACATTATTATATGCTGTTTTTATCACATAAATACAGTCTTGGTGAGTATAAAATGCACTACAAGATCTTACAGAAAGGTTTAAAAAGGAGTGCATGTTATCATAGATCTTTACCCTTCTGAAGTTAAAACCCTATTTTTAAGAGTTCACACTTAGATGATGATTGATTATAAAGCGTATTTGGCATGCTGTTCCGGGAGAGAGTCCTGAGCTCAGAATATCCTTGAGCCCGAGGCTCCCTCCCGTTTAAAGGACGAGAGGAGAGTTTGAGCTTAGGTAAGTCTTGAGAACTCCTCCCACTTGTGAACGTGCTGAGATATATCTGACTACAGTTGCCTTAAGATGCTATTTAAAAAGTAGTCAATTTACTTATGTAGTATGTTTTTTGGACGGTGGGAGGAAACTGGAGAACCCGGGGAAAACCCACACGAACACAGGGAGAACATGCTAACTCCACATCAGCGTTCTTGCTGTGAGACAACAGTGCTAACCACTGGGCCATCGTGCCGCCCTATCAGAGAAGGGAAGGAGTTGGGGTGGAAGAGGGGCATCTTCAAGACGAAGATGACCGGAGTAGAAAGCTCTGGTAATTTATAGTGTGTCAGGATTCGTCTGATTGGTGCAATATGCGGAGCTGATGTGGTACCAGCTGTGTTCAATCATAAGCATGTGATCCTCTCGAAATTAGTCTATAAATAAAGTCCACATTGTTTCTAAAAACATTGCAACATTTTTATTTATAAATTTAAAATAAACATCACCAGTATTTGACAGAATAAAAAAGGAAAACATTTCACTCAAACAAATATAAATAGCAAAGTCAGAGAATATATATTAAATTGTATTCTATCATTTCAGAGCACTTATAAAGCAACATTCAGGCAATGCTCTCTTTGTGTATTAGCAAACTGAAATGCATGTAAGAGTGGGTTAAAGGGCACGAGTCATTTTCAGTGTGTCTAATGAGCTCTTTTGCATTGAATATTTCAAGCGTCGACCTACTGGATGCCTCTTGATGTTCTGCGCATTTAAATGAAGCTTAAAACAAACTCACTGTAGCCTTTTACACTGCAAAGAAAGGGCTGGATTATGCCAGAACTGACCAAAACCATAAATTACAACAGGAAGATCAATATTTGTAAATGTGCTTTGTCATCTTTCCCTGGTAGATGATCCGTACAGATGTTTACACACCCATGGAAATGTTTGGGTACAGGAAATGTGGGCAAAATTTGATGACGACTTTAATGTTCTGACAGTATATTTATATGTGTGTGTGTGTTTGAGTGTGTGTTTACAGGATGCTCTGGAGAGGGTGCTAAAATAACCGCTAATGATCGGATATCTGTTGGACACGGAACTGGGTGGGCAACAGGGAAAAGGTTTGTGTACAATCCTGTTCCTCTTCTCTTCCCTTTACCGTCAGGAAAGAACAGCGGACACACCACCTTTGCCAAACCTGCGCTCAACCAAAGTGGACACAACACAGAGTTCACTACAATCACGGGTCAAAGGCGCTGGTACAAAGGTGAAGCACGTAATTCTAGTGATACAACATCCTGCAGGAAGTCTTTGTTGAGACGGAAATTCAACAGGCACTCAACACACACACAAACACACAGTCTTGTGCACTTTCATATATAGACAATCTGTCTGAAAACAAAACAAAAACAAAACTACCCTTTAATTAAATAGAAATGTTCTGTTTAATTGTATGCCTTTTACCTAAAAAACATGAAAACATATTTTTTACAATTAT
>CAIGQQ010026963.1:5152465-5204394 GCA_903798035.1 Danio albolineatus
GTAGGTAGGTAGGTAGGTAGGTAGGTAGGTAGGTAGGTAGGTAGGTAAGTAAGTTGGCATAGATTGACAGACACAGAAAGACAGACAGACAGACAGACAGACAGACAGACAGACAGACAGACAGACAGAAGACAGGTATCACACATACACTACGGCCAATTTAGCTTACCCAATTCACCTACTATAATATAATGTACATATACAACAATATAATAAGTACTAGTAGCTTAAGTAGTCATTTAATAGTAATACACTTAAAAAAGTTTGTCTAAACTGGTAGGGTTCTATACTAGTACACTATACCATACTAGTATTCCACTTTATTGCATGTACAGGCATAGCCATTTGAGTTCTGAATGAGCCAAACAGGCTCAATACTGTTTACTGTAGTAAAAAACACATTCAATGTTCAAGGGCATTTTTGTTTCCATGTATTAAATAAATGAACTGCCTCTAACTGGTTAAATCCCATATTTCAAATATTACTGTAGCTACAGGCTAATTCACATATTTCCTGATCTGAATCATAATATAAATAAGAAATATTTTTAAATACAAGACAACACATGATGTTTCTCTCTCTGTCAGTGACTCAGAGACAGTTAAAACGTGCACATTCTCTAAGTGGTTCTGCCACTGTGTTTAATCCTTTCTGTGCAAGATTGTATGGTAAAGTTAATGCCACACAAACTGTAATGTGTTTTATATTGGTAATTAATTTTTGAAATAAAAATAGCAAAATGTTTGTTAAGAGTTTCATTTTTAACTGGAGGAAACAGTTGTTTGCTGATGAGGTGAACACCAAGAATTGCTCCTTTATGACATTGTGGTACAGGTGATACAAGTGTATCTATAGCAAATAACTGCAAATAAGCAGATATTTTAACAATTTATCAATAAACACACACCATGTTCTCTCACTCTGCACAGCTGTAGTTTGCTGATCAAATGAAAAACAAAAGATGGGGAGGAGCCGAATTCTGCCGCCGTTTTCATATCAAATTTAAAGGGGACAGTGGTGATAATTACCTGTAAGTGTACCGTTTATAAGCTAATCGCAAAAGTTTCAGGAGGCTGAGTAGAAATACAGGGGGGCTACAGAGCCCCTAAAATAAGCCTAGCAACGCCCATGAGCAGATGTCTTTTAGGCTTTTACTTGCATATAAATACAGATTATTAATAGCTCTTTAACTATTTTACATGTATAACTTGTTATATTTATTAATAATATGTTTTTAATAGGCATTTGCCAGCATAAGATTCTGACGGTTTGATAACCTTGGATAAAAAAATCACGGTTTTCACTGTATGACAGTGCTCTAAAATATATTCTTTTTAAATGTCTGGATAAAAAAACAAAACCTTTTTCTCCTTTGAACACAATATATTTTATTTTGAGAAACATTTCAAATATTTTGGGGCAATAAACATTCATTCAAGGATGTTAATATGGCCTCTGGTAGATTTACGTGCGCCAGTAACATATTTGAGATATTTATTGAAATATACTGTACATGTCGCCCTCCAGTGGATTTTTGAATACAAAAACTGCAAAAATATGCAGTTCAGGGTACATATTTGGTGGTTCTCGAAAATGTAGTCCAGGGCACATGTTTCCAGTGAGCCTGGGATGCACAATTATTCAATCAGCATATCAAAATCAGAATAAATTATTAATTTGATTGGCAGCTATAGTCAAATGCATAATCAAAACAGGCTAAGGTTACACACTAAACGCTCTCGGCCCATTGTAGAATATCACGTTCCTCTTTCACTCTTTCTGCCAATTTCTCATTCTGTTCTCCTAGTCTCTAGTTGGGTCCACATTCTAGAGTTACACAAAGACCTTCCCTCATCTGTAGGCGCCTCCGAAACAAAGAGCATCCCGGCGGCAAACAATGAACAATCCATCTCAGATAACAGCAGAAAACAGACAGGCCAACAAGACAAGTGCATTTATCCGCTCAGCTATTCCTGAACTGAAGGAGAAGAAGGTGGGATTGAGGGTGAGAGGAGGGTTAATAGTAGATCTTTGGTGGA
The DNA here is from genome assembly GCA_903798035.1 of Danio albolineatus. Classification (NCBI taxonomy): domain Eukaryota; kingdom Metazoa; phylum Chordata; class Actinopteri; order Cypriniformes; family Danionidae; genus Danio; species Danio albolineatus. Next base: position 5,154,506 of record CAIGQQ010026963.1, read on the forward strand.
GGGAAAAAAAATACATCGCAATTGAGGAAAATAGGAGAGCAGAAACTGACTGGATCACAGCCAAAGAGGAATTACAGAGCCAGCTGATGAAAGACAAGACAAAGCTAACAATAACTAGTTGCATCCAAATTACTGGGGACATATAATTTGGCCCAGTCATCTCTTCAATTAGGTTTTATCAGGGCACAAGCTGGAGGAATATGAGCCCGGGGCGATGGGAAATATGAAACATGAGGTGATTGATATTGGAAACAAAGCTTTCTTTGGCATGAATCCTGTTAACGTCATTATGAGTTTCCTTCAAGGCACATTTAACCCACATCTTGATTGGATTGTTTGTGATGAACAGGAGGGTCAATTCAATTCTGTGAATCGTCGTAAGGGTCACTGAGGATTGAGGCATTAAACACAGTTCACTGTGAAACTGATTTTTGTTATTGTCAGTCATAAATAACAGTTGTCGGATCATTTGACAGCTCTCATCTTCAGTGATTCTTTCAACAAACTGCTATTATGGTAACAAAATGAAGTAAACCCACTTCAAAACATGCTGGGTTGTTTTAACCAAATACTGGTAAAATATGGAACAACCCAACTGCATTCCATATTTTACCAAAAACTGGTTTAAGACTATATAAAATTCATTCATTCATTTTCTTTTCGGCTTAGTCCCTTTATTAATCTGGGGTCGCCACAGCAGAATGAACCGCCAACTTATCCAGCATATGTTTTACGCAGCAGATGCCCTTCCAGCTGCAACCCATCACTGGGAAACATCCATACACACTCATTCACACACATACTGTATATTACGGACAGATTTAGCCTACCCAATTCACCTATACCACGTCTTTGGACTTGTGGGGGAAACCGGAGCACCCGGAGGAAACCCACTCCAACACGGGGAAAACATACAAACTCCACACAGAAATGCCAACTGACCCAGCCGAGGCTCGAACCAGTGACCTTCTTGCTGTGAGGCAATCATGCTACCCAGTGCGCCACCGTGGTGTCAACTATATAAAATATCATAAAATGTATTTAGACTTCTTCTAATTGATTAAAATGACAAAAGTCACTCTAACACCTTAAAGTCATACTAAATCAGAATCTGAACCGGTTTTAGACTGAAGTACAACCTCTATTGGGCCATTTTTACTATGAGGACAATGTGAATGTCCCACGTAATGTCCTGAGAAATGATGGTGTCCAGGAACCTGAATGACTCCACTGCTGTCTATGATACTGAGTGGGGGGGAAAGCAGTGGGTTTCTCCTAAAATCTACAACAATCTCCACTGTTTTCAGCTTGTTTAGCACCAGGTTGTTGTGACTGCACCAGACAGGCACACAACTTTCAGGCTATATGCAGACTTGTCACCGTTCCTGAAGTTTATTCAGCAAACTTCAGGTGCTTGACCAAGGGAATCTCTGTCAGAAAGCCGCTCTGTCAATCTCCTGAAGTTTGCAGAATAAACTTTAGGAACATTGATACAAATAACATTGATACACCAATAATAACTGAAGTTGTGGCTGATAACCAACAAAGAATTCACTATTCTTTTAATTTACTTATTACTGTACATTGCTTCCTATTTTTAAAACAAAATAGTAAAATAATTGTTGTAAGAGACACAAGTAATTTTAGCCAACTTTTCTTAGGCAACAGTATATAGAATGAAATTGATTTTGAAATGTGCTAAAGATTACACGTGTTATAAAATAAAATAATAATTATAATTAATAATTCCCTACAATTACATACAGTAGCGCTTTTTTGGATACTCAAAGCGCTTTACACATTAGGGTGATTCTCTTCATCTCTTATAGTACCTGAATGGGTGACCACATGGGAAAGCTAGGTTGCTGCCGCAAGTGGTGTTAGTGAGGCCAGCAGGGGTCGCTCAACCTGCGCTCAGTATAGTGCCTAATGCCTCAGTATAGTGAAGGGGACTCTATACTGCTCAGTGTGCGCCGTCTTTTGGATGACATGTTAAACCGAGGTCCCGACTCTCTTTGGTCATTAATAATCACAGGATGTCCTTCAAAAAAAGAGTAGGGGTTTAACCCTGGTATCTTGGCCAAATCTGCCCACTGGCCTCTGTCCATTATGGCCTCCATTTCATAATTGACATTATCACTCTGTCTCCTATATATATATATTGTCACCTTAGAATTATAAGGTTCTATCTGACATTTTTGTCAAAATTTAGTTATTGACATATTCTAATTAATTGACAACTTATTTACATTATGGGATGTTTTTTTTTTAAGTTGTTTACATTTTAAGACTTTAAAAAAAATGTTACACAGATACTGTTTGCTATGGAAAGCAAAAACTTTGAAGCTCAATATGTCAAAATCATTCAGAACACAGATAGAACCTTATAATTCCAAGGTGACAATATATACACAGCCTTAGTGTATGTATCTTCAAACTGGTCTTGACACACTGCTCTTGTTCTTTATGTTTACATACAGAACGTTTTCTGAGGAAATTCATTCCTGCAACATCCTTTTCCAAACTGCCAAATGACCTAAAAATAACTTCTAAAAATACTAAAATAACAAATGTGCCTGAATATCCAAAGAAAGTCCAACAATGGCAGCTTTGAGTGCTAACTCGAGTCAAGTCAAGTCAGCTTTTTTAATGTAGGTCATAGTTATTGTAGCATGGCAAAGAATGAGGCCCTGCAGAAAGAGCAAACTAAAACACAGTGACTTAGGAGAAAATGCGGCTATTGGGGAAAAAAAGAAAAAAGTTGTTTACAGTCCGGCTGGTACAACACAAGCAAACCCAAAATGATGTTTACATGCTGGTGGGTTGTTGCATTTTGATGTTGACCGCTGTTTTTAATCTTTCCAAACAATATTGTGCAGGGTTATAATCCACATGCATAAGAAAGGAGCCGCTGTGTTATCTTTGGGATAATTATGTGTCACAGTGATTTTCAGCTCTCCACCTTCACATGAAACCTTATATGACAGGATTCCTCTTAAGTGATTCACACTTTTAATTCCTGCTTACATCGGGTATGAGTTGAGCAGTGCATATTTCAACCTGCTCTAAAATTGTAATTAGGGGGGCTGTGCAAGGAGTGAACACATGTGTATGTATTAGTTGTGCTGTTGTGTGTGTATACTGTGATTGTGTCGATGTGAGGGTGACGGTTTGCTCGACAGCTGACAATGACTATAATTGTTCAAAATGACTTCATACATGCTTTGAAGATGCACAATTATCAGAGGAGGACTCTGGGAAAGAGTCTGTGGGAATATCCCTAAACCTCTTCAAAACAAGAGATCCGTGTTGGATTCCTCTTAAAGAGCAAAACAAAAACAGAAAAAGGAGGACGACAAACTCATACTGAAGGAAAATAGATTTTTTTTCTTTATCTAAATTATAAAATTTTAATTTAAAACCTACAATACTAAAACCATGCCCTTAGACCAGGGGTGTCAAACTCATTTCCTGCAGGGCCTCAACCTACACAGTTTAGTTCAAACCCTGCTTCAATACACTTACCTGGCTGGAGGTTCAAAATAAGCCTGAAAGACTCAATTGATTTGATCAGGTGTGTTTAATTAGGGTTAAAGCTAAACTGTGCAGAGCTGCGGCCCTCCAGGAACCTAGTTTAACACTTGTGCATTAGACTATGGCTGTTTCTCAATATGCATTCTTCAGCGTTCTTGAGAGCTTGTGTTCTCGAGTAACTTTATCATTAACCATCAAAGTTAAGATCCAAAACTCAAGACCACAAGAACAGAGGACACGTGAAAGTTCCCGCATGTGTTCTTGATATCAAGGATGTGTCGATGCAGATTTGAGTGCAAAACTCGCACAAGAAGTCCCAAGAGTCATTGTGGCTGAGTAATGGAGGTGGGAAAAGCGCAGCATTCTATACCTGTTTATTATTAAAGTTCAAAGATATAACTTATCTCACTTTATCTCATTGAAGAGGGGAAAAACAATAAATAAGTGTATGAATGCTGTAATGTTTAAATAATTTTGTGTTAAAAATGTTTAAAGGTCATGTGACCATCAGGAAAAACACAGCATCTCATTTATCACAGGATGCGTTCTCTGTTCTCGTGGTGTCCCGAGTTCGTTCTTCTGTGGTAATCTGGCAAGAACACTCTCCATGAGAACGCAAGTCTGTTCTCTGCATTCTTGGATTTGAGAAACAGTCTATAACTCAATACTTAAAGTGCTTCAAATTTCAAATTTAAATGCCATAAACATGAAACTGAAACAAAAAGTTAAAACAAAAAACTAATTCATGTATTTTTATGTTTCGATGTTTGCAGCTGTGCCACTATTTCAATCAATACATAGATTTTCTTCTAAATGTTTACAAAAATTATTAAATGACAAAAAAAAAAACAAATATTGCTATAATCATCTGACTGTGTTGACACTTAAATAAACTGAATCAAAAATCTGTTTTTAACTACCCTGCAGTCCCAAATTATGGTAGATTTGACAGTATTTCTCTCTAATTGATATCTAAATTCATGTTACACATTTATGTATCTGCATAAATTATTTCAAATAATATTAAAGCAAATATTTCAGTAAAAATTGGGAGAAACCAGAGGTTGCGCTAAGACTGAGCAGCTTTGAACATGCTGAACTTGTTAAGCGGTGCTTAAATTTTTAAGCGTGTTGTTCTTATTAGGATTTTCAAAGATCAACATTCTGCATTTAACATGATTAGGCAGAAAAAACTGTAAATCACAAAGACTTTAAACACTCAGGGGTGGTTGTACCCACAAGACTGGTTCAGCTATAAAAAATAATAAAATCATTAATTATTTCCAAACTGCAAACTATGTCTTATTGGAATCTTCGGCTCAAGATAAAAATATGATTGCTTCATTTGACAAATTGTCAGATATTTAGATTTATTTGTAAAAAAAAAAAAAAACACCAAACCAAACTAAAGCTGCTGTTACACTGTACTTTTCTCCACATAGACTTCTATTCATCTGCACATGAATACGTCAGACTGGAAACGCAAGCTCGTGCAACAAGCTTCGCAGTTCATAGTGTTTGAAAGTTCAAGCTTGGTAAACTCTGACTTGCTAAATCGCATCACATGAATGTGTGAGACCAATCAAAGATCAAAACATGACCTATCTGAACAGAAATTTAAAACATGGACCAATCGCTCGTTTTTTTTAATGTCTAATCATCTTGTTTCATCCCGCCTCGTTTCACAGCGCCGTACAACAGAATTGTGCACGCATGAACTCCAGTGTGACCGCAGCTTAATTTGAGAGGAGCATGTGATATTATTGATCGCGGCTGGTCTCTTATCTGTAATCATTAGTAAACCAATCGGATTATTTCAAACTCACAATAAACAGCCTGTTTTGCCTTCTCCCTTATCTTCATTTTTGGAAGAATCCCTCCCATCCACCCCATCTCCCCCTTTTCCTCCTTTACCATGGGAAGCTGTGGAGAACTACCTGATCTCGTACCCCTTTACAAGATTATTGACCAGGCGGCAGCCCTAGGCTCAACTGTCTCCAAGCTCAAGGTTCTCTCCCGGGACAGCATGCCAAACCTGCTCTTAATATCAAACAATATCTAAGTGTGAACTCTTGAAAATATGAAAGTGTTACAGCACTGCTTATTGGTGATTGCAATATTAGGGCTATATAATTTTTCTATATTTATTTTTTGTCTGCATGATTTGTGATCATATTTGTTGTTGTGGCAGAAAGTTTCAATCTATTGAGAATTTGTAGAGCCTCAATGTCACCGTGTTCCACAATCTGAAATCTAGGAAATGATTAATGTTACCACGATCTCTCATGTTTGAACAATAAACAATATACAGGATTCTGCTGTTCTCTAGAATACACTCCAGTGAGGACACCCACCCTGATCCAGCACATGCACTCCACCTCAACCGTACTGACAACATCCACCATTTGTTTTCAGCCAAGAACTGCTTGGCACTGGAAAGGAAACTATGCAAAAGCATGTTCAAGTGTGTGTGTGTGTGTGTGTGTGTGTGTGTGTATGTGTGTACATAATCAGCTATAGTTGGTATATTATGATCCCAATGAGCTAAATCTGATATTGAAATTACCTATATTAGCTATATATACAGTTGTGCACAAACCGTTTTCGTATTCATACTCTACTGTAATTTAGTTTAAATATTGGAAATATTATGTTCACAATAAAAAATAAAAGTCAAACTTCATCCCCTTGAAGCAAGCTAAAAACAGTTAGGCCTGCTTGCACTTGTAATTATCAACATCCACCTGTAATCAAAATGATAAAACTGCATCTTAAAGCAACATTATGTAACATTTCCAGATGATAAGCACAATTGTCTACAATCAGTGTCATGAATACTGTCACACTATAATCTTCCATGTGGGCAACACAATTCACATGAATTTGTTGACAAAAAGCGAATGGAATCCGCCAATACAGAAACTTTGTTTGGAAACCATGTACACAGACCATGAAAAGACCAATAGCCTGTGTGACACATAATGTCCAAATAGCCTATTCATTTGGTCATTGGGTCACACTTTATTTTGACGGTCCGTTTGTTGAATTTAAGTTACATTGCATCTACATGCTACCTAATTCTCATTAGATTATAAGTAGACTATTTGGTTGGGGTTAGAGTTGGGGTTGGGGTTATGGTTAGTGTAAATTGACATGTACTTGCAAAGTTTCTTATAGTCAGTTAAATGTCTGTTGAATGTCAGTATCAACAGATATCAAGCAGACAGTCTACTAATACTCAAATGGACCATCAAAATAAAGTGTTACCGGACACTGTCCCAGAGCTGCTGCATTTAATCCATATAATAGACATAATAGACATAATCCATATAATAGAGTCAATGCTGATAATAAGTCAACATCAATATTTTTAATTGACATATCATTCATTCATTCATTCATTCATTCATTTTCTTTTTCGGCTTAGTCCTTTTATTAATCCGGGGTCGCCACAGCGGAATCAACCGCAACTTATCCGGCATTTGTTTTAAGCAGCGGATGCCCTTCAGGCCACAACCCATCTCTGGGATTACACATCCATACATTGTCATTCACACACATACACTAAGGACAATTTAGCTTACCCAATTCACCTGTACTGCATGTCTTTGGACTGTGGGGGAAACCGGAGCACCCGGAGGAAACCCACGCAACCACGGGGAGAACATGCAAACTCCACACAGAAATGACAACTGGCCCAGCCGGGGATCGAACCAGCGACCTTCTTGCTGTGAGGCGAACGTGCTACCCACTAGGCCACCGTGTCGCCCTAATTGACATATCATTTTAGATTATTCAATTTTCATGCTTTGACTAAAAGAACAACTGTTTTATCCATGCCCCCAGCATGAGCAATGTGCATTGTGTCACTGAATATTGCCTCTCTTTCATCAGAGTAATTTCAAGATTTCCAAAGATCAGACCACAAAATTGCATTTGATCTTTCACAAAGTCCCGTCCTTCTCCTCTATGTCCAACAAGCTTCCAGTATCAGCCATGGCACTCCACTATCTGTTTGTGCACTGGCCAGGAAAATAGTGAATCTTTTCTGGAAAAATGACATACTGATTTCAGACAGAAGGAGACTTAAAGGTCTGCAGTATTCATACAAGGGATATGTTCAGAATGTGAGTGTAACTACAAAAACACTATACAAAGTGTGTCAAGTGTCTAAGTTAGCTCATCTCATCTGTCATCTTCGAGTCCTCAGGTAGTTCACTGGTTATTTTGTTTTATTAAAAGTGTATTAAAGTTATGTGGGCTGTGCTGGTATAATAACAGAAGAGACTAGTCCATGAGTCTCAAGTCCTTGCATTTAGAGTCTTTGTTCGGCAAGTTACCGCACATAGAAAGAACCTATATGACGATAAACATGCACATAAATGAAACCTATATGCAGTATATATGCACATTTATGATATTATATACGCTGCATATATGCCACATATAGGCAAAATTGAGGTGCATATAAAAATATATGTGCATATACAGGCCATATAGGTCTCCTGTATTGCTTCTTTATATCCACATATACTATATGTACATACAAGATATGTCTCCTATATAGCTCATATCTCACTTTGGCTATCATCATACATGATGAATAGCTCAAATTTTCTATTATCAAGGCTAAGAACTAGCTAACTAAGAACTAAAAAAAAAATACAAAAAACTTATGTATGTGTGAACACTTGAAATTGGTATCACATGCAATTGGAATGTTATGGAATTTAACTATGGCAAATAAGTGAGAGCCCACTCGAAAAGAACATATATAAACATATATGTTTTAATATAGGTTTTGATATAGGTTCTTAATATATGTGACAGGACTGTGCAATATGGACAAAATAATCATATTGCGATTTTTTGAACGATTTTATTTGCGATTTTGGCAACTGTTTTTGCTTTTTCAAACGCTCTACATACATACATTCTAAATGTATTCAGTGCACAAGAAGTGCATAATAAAACATTTCACAATGAAATAACATAGTATTAAGTTTAATAAAAAAAACTGTAGTAAAATTGTCTTTAAAACAGACAACATAAAATAAATGAAGATTAACTAACCTCAACTCTAGTTAAAAACAGTAATACGAACTGCTTGATAAACAATACTGTAATAAATTGTCTTAAAAACTAACGTAAATCAAAACCACCTATTCGGTTCTCCTGCTCAACTTCCTTGTGCATGGAGTGAGCTCTGATTGGTTAACATCTTTCTCCTGCTCAGCTTAGCTGTAATTGCCCGGTGTGCTGCATCAGCTGTGATTGGTTAACTTATTAAAATCATGCACACAAGATTGTGAACAAAAATCTAAATAAATTAATAGATAAAATAGCAGCCTTACGTGATTTAGAAATTTCATGTGCTAAAATTGCGATTTTTTTGTGATTGCGATTAATTGCACAGCCCTCCGTGACATATATAAAATTGGCTGTTTTCCTATATGTACATATATGTACATATAATATAGAAAAATGGGCAATTTTAAACCTATATTAAAACATATATGTTTATATAGGTTCTTTTCATATGGGACTGCACCACTGACTGACTGTTGATGGTGAGGCATTCTACACAAATGTATCTTCTACACAAATGTACACTTGTCTTGGTTTTGGGAAAGGATGAAATTGTATATTGTCCAGCCTATCTAGGTACCTGGAAAAACATTTTTTCATGTTAATCACCAGTTTGACTATCGCCAGTTGTTAGACTCCTACAACACCTGTCGAACAAAATGGTGGACTGTTACAGGACCACAGAATATCGTCATTATAACTGGCCGGAAATCCAGTCAATCAAACTGCCGGCGAAGGGTCAATTGTGGTTTTAGGCAACAAAAGGCAACTCAGGTAGCAGCGACAGTAGAAATTAGGTAGTTAAGAGTTGTTCTACCACTGAAAAACTTTCAGAGACTTAAATACCAAATGTAAACAAAGCATAGATGCCGTGTCTTAGACAAAGGAGTGCACAGTGCATAGTTTAAAGACATATTGTACAGTACACCATGTCATTTGGGTGACAAGTAAAATATTGTCTTCAAGCAGCAGGGTGTGGGTTATGGTTAGTCCATAGCATAATGTATACAGCTTGCTTTATATAACAACAATAGAAGTCTGGTATGTCCTCATTAAGGCATGTGGGTGTATGTAAAAGAGAAAGAGAGAGGCTGAGTATGCAGAGATGTTTGCGCTCACCTTTAAAAGCCAGGTGCACTCTGGGAGCGGAGCGATGTGTGCAGGCCACTTCAAACACAAACAAAGCCCACAGCAACAGGAGGAGTCGCGTTTCCATAACTCTCATGGTTCCAGCCATTCGCAGGCAACCTATACAAACCCACACAAAAGAAAGAAAAATAAAACAAGCTAGACTTAAAAAGAATAGCAGGGCATGCTAAAATTATCACTTGTTTTGACAAAGGAAAGAGGCTGAAATGACACAGGAAGAACAGACGAAGGACGAGAGGTGGAAAAAATAGCTGGGCAACAAACAGATGAAGTGGAGGAAGAGAGATGGAGACAGTTCGATTTAGACAGACTGAACAGAAAGCAAATGTGACTACTGTACTTTACTACATGGTTGTATATTTAGCTTGGAGTATTAACAGCCAGACAAATCCCAGCCTGTCACACCTTCCCTGATTCAACTCCATGCAAAGACAGAGGTTTCAGGCCTGCATTAGAGGGTCAGCATTTATGCTACATGGTGTCAGTTTTATTTTAGGGAAAACAGGTGGCGTTAATCATCTTCATCCACCCGGTGCAACCGCATAGACTGATTTGAGAGTTAGCAGATTATGAGCTGTGGTTTGTGACTAGTGTACGAGGAGCAGGAGCAGGATTACAGTCACAAATAAAAGATGACCCGTGATAAAGAAAAAGGAAGAATCTTTTGAAAATGCTTTGATGTTTTCTTGTATATGCAGCCTTGTTGTGTGGTTTTAAAAGAACACACTAAATATTTAATCCAAATTATACATAAATTATAAAAAAAATTCAATTTATTTATATATAATTTATTTGTACAGTATATATTGATAATTAAGTAACATTTAAAATTTGATGTTTGTGAATATTAGCAACCAGCTACTTTGATTTGATCCCATCTTATAGCCACTTAAAATCACTTTCCAGAACCTTCTCATTCACTGTTCCTTGCTGGTGAAATACTACTATAATTAACTACTACTAATATTGTAATATTACTATAATCAATTTAATATATTGACCATTGTGTTGAACATTGAACCCAACGTCAACATTTTAGTCAATCGCACTGTCACCAAATCTGTTCTCTGTGTTGAGGTGGAAGTGGAAGGATTTCTTCAGATGACTGCAGACAATTTAGACAAATACTGGCATCTGAAGTTGCATATTTCCCTATAGTATCCGAGAAAGACAATGTGAGCTGAGTAGTACATCTGAAATCATAGTATTTAATAAACAGTTAACAAGAAGTACTGAGTTGGCCTACCACTAAAGTTCTATAGTGCACATCCAATTGGCACTTTACAATCCCGTGAGGCCACAGCAGAGGATTTATGAATGAAAGTAGAATGATGCAACTGACGCTGTGTATAGAACATACTTTTTTAATGGCCATGAAGTTGTTTTAAGTTTTGTACCTAGTTGTAAATGTTGTACCTAGTCCCACAATACGTGATTTGGGGCACATCATTGGTTTCAAATCCACAAACCACTCTTTTTCAGTGACAGCGCAAAATGATGCACACTCATAGTTAGCATACACAATAAAGCAAACAAATAATAACTAGCATTGAACTGCTCTACAGAGTTTGTCATCTACCAGACAATCAACGCTTTTTGAATTAAATTAGTATTTAAATTAAATATATTTATTTATTTATACAACAGTTCTGTCTGGTTCTCGATTCTGATTGGCTGATAGCTGTAAATATTCCGCAACAACAGCACTCCTTCAGCCTTTTCATACTTGTGTGTTACTCCGCCCACATAGAGTGATAGCAGATCAATAGACTAACCACAGTTTGACAAATACTGCAACTGTTGGACAATATATATATAAAATACAAAGTACTTTTTAAGCTTTTTAAGGCAAGAATGTAGTTGTTTAGATTGCAACTATGAAGTTTATTTATAAGGATAGTACTTATTTTAAATATTTATAATTTCGAAGATTCAGTACACCGGCAGCAGTCAGCCTGTCATACTGAGCAGAGCAAAGATGGTTGACATCCTGCCACAAGATGGCGACAGAGACCTCATAATGAGTCCTTAGGGTAGCAAAACAGCATAACTTTCAAACTATAGCTGATCAAATCATTATAAAACATGTACGTGATATTCTAAGTCGATCTCTCTCTTTTGTATGTTGTAGTGCTGTTTTTACACCAAAGTAATCTGGTAGTGTTTGCTTTGCTTTGGTTTTTTTGGGGCTAATTATTGTGATCTCCCTACTGGAACAGAGATATACTGGGAAATCTCTGTAGACTGATGGAATTTCATGCCGTTTCGGCTAATAATGTTAAAATGTGAGGAAAATCACCTGTTTTTGTCATCACTTTAGACATTCCGCTATAGAGAATCATTCAAATACTAGCTCTGAAATGAAGCTGGTGAATTATTAATGTATTCTACTGTTCTGATGTCAGCTGCAGATGTGAATGAATGGTGCAAGAAAGTAGTTCCTCGAACAAAAGGTTTTTTGAGACTCTCTGTGTTTAATTTTCTTTTTTATATACACAATTATGCCCTTGAACTGTTGTATAAAGCAATATCACACTCGTAGCAGTGCGATATGGCTGTATATCATCACTGGTGGGACACTACGTCACTCAACTCATGCCTCCCACCATTGCTGATGTACAGTACAGTCATACCACACTGCTACGAGTGTGATATTGCTCATATATACAGGGCTACACAATATATCGTGTCAGCATCGATATCACAATGAGTCTCATCACAAGAACATGCGAGTCTGGATTGTAAGTTATCATTTGCATGTGTTTTTGAGGCCTGTTGACTGTATTATGATTTTAAAAGCATTAAGGTGTAAGAAATTGTGCCATTTGTAACTTTGAATTATTTGGATTTTTATTATTCAATTACTGCACCTGAATAGTGTTGGACTCGGAAAATGATCATAACACTGTTTACTGCAATTGTATGCTTTTCTTTATTATAGTTATTCTATGCTTGTAGATTGTTTATTAGATTTTATGCAGATGCACTTCCCTGCAGAATCATCCCAATCAATCTAAAACGATAAACTCTTTCCAAATAGACATAATCAAATCATCTGGTGGAATTGTATTCATTTCGCAATATATAAATCACAAGGTAACAAAATCTCGCAATGTTACATTTTTCCAGTATCATGCAGCCCTAACTTAAATGATGACATATTTAATTTCTGGGTGAACTATCCCCTTAATATTATATCATGTCATGTCAACTGTTAATTGAACGCTCTCAAAAGCTTATTTAAAAAAATTAAAAAATAAAAAAATTAAAAAATCCATTCCAGTTATTTCCACGACTACATATTGACTGTTTAAAAAAAATCATCATTGACCCAAAAATCGCGGTTTGTGAAAAACAGCTTATGCTGCCATGTGCCTAGGAAAAGCTGGAGGTGGCAAATCACTCCAAGCTGCTGCAAAGCCCCGTCACGCTGCTCATTGTTATAACTTGGAAGATCTCACTGGAGTCCAGGGCTGCGACTGCTGCCTCTTTTAGCTCAGTTTCCATCAGATACTGATCCTGGGCTCCTGTTTGTGACATCATCAGCTGGCCAGTGATGTATGTGGGTGATGTCAGCACAGCAGGCCCTCGCATACTCGGGATTTGCATGTCCATACATTCTTTTCGACGGAGATGAATGATTAAATCAGCTTAAACCCCGTGCCAACATACATACTTTTTATTAGCACTTCTAAGTACTGCACCTGTGTGTGTGTGCCAGTTTCACTCTCGGCTGTTTGTGTGTTTGGTCCAAAAGTACGTGTGGAGGCAAAAGTTTTGACACTAGGCAACTCACTTAATCCTTTTCCACAAACTCACAAACGCGTCACACACACAAACACAAACACCAGTCCAGACTCTGCCAGCTGTCACTGGTTCAAATTCACATTCAAAGTGCATCTAGGGGCTTGTCAAGGAATGTACTACATGTCCAAACTGCAAGATGACACAGAGAGAGTGAGAGAGAGAAGCAGAGATTGCACAGAAGGCAAGGTAAATGAGAGCCGAGAGTAAAAAAAGGCCTTGAGATGGTTATCTTTCTGTATGTTCATGTAGATGCGTATCACAACTCTGTAGACATCAGATTGGGATCATAGCGGCTTAGACAAGAGCCAAGAGCCAAGAATTAGTGGTCTGAAAGCGGCAAACGCACATTTGTGATCTCGGGTGCACTTGAGAAAGGCCTAAGAAAACCAACAAATAATTGATATCTTCTTTTCCAGCTCAAAGCGTCCTCCTCACTTTTGAACCTGATTTCAAAAAGCCTCTCTGATGTTGTACTGTGTTTCACTGGCTCTTGATGAAACTCACACTCTGAGCAAGATCAGATCTGTCTTGTGTCTCCTCTGCTTTATATATTCATCAGCATCAGTCGCTCAGGTGTTCTTACATGTTGGTTCTGGCACTGGTTTGAGGGGAAAGAGTAGGACGCACATTCAAAGATGCGCACTCACACATAATGGTGTGCATACAGACAGACAGACAGACAGACAGACAGACAGACAGACAGACAGACAGACAGACAGACAGGGAGATAGATAGATAGATGGATAGATGGATGGATAGATAGATAGATAGATAGATAGATAGATAGATAGATAGATAGATGGATAGATAGATAGATGAATGCAACAATTTAACTATTATTTGCCATCTAATATACTGATTTATTGTAATTTACTATCTACTTTCTCAATAATATGCATGCCTACATCACGCAAGGAAACCAGTAAGTGGCATATTTGCTGTTTTAAATCTTGATTGGAACTTCACAGGTGTAAACTGTTATACTTTCTTGTTAGCATGCATTATGTATCAGTCTTCCTCTGCTGGAATGGCCTGCATATGAATTATGGATGCTCAGGCGCAATCTATGACGTCCATTAAATCCAACTCCAACGTGTCCATTTTACCCGTTTTTTGTGACTGACAAAATAAAATAAAAAACATTTAGGGTGATTTGGGATGTAGTGCACTAACTATTTAATACTTGGCACACAAGTATTTGACAATTACAGAATGTATAGATCAAGTCACAACCAAGTATTTTGTCCAGCCATGTTAACTGCAAGCTTTTTTATAATCACAGAAAACTTTAAATATTCACAGAAAACTTTCATTACAAACCAATGACTTTATACAGAATCATAAAAGTAATCAACTTTTTGGGCAAAACTTTTTATACAAGTTTGATTCCTTTAACTGTCGTATACTGTAATACTAAATTAGTTAAATTCAAAGTTGAATCTTTCATTTTGGTGGAATGATGTATCCATAAAAATGCTCATGCACACAAGCAAACACTCATGTGAGTTATCATTTAAAACTAAGTTACAAAGGGAGATTTTCAGAGCTGTGCCATATAAGAACAATCATTAGTTCCAAAAGAACCTGCTTACAAATATTATAACATTTTAAAAATCCAAACAACCTTTTCCACAATAAAGAACCTCTAGAACATTTATAATGTTAAGCTATAAATTGGATATAAACGGTTGTTTAAGGAACCACGAAAGCATAGCCTATAACACATCTAGTCAAACATAACAATGGCTCTGAATTTAGATGAGATCTGACTAAACACACAAAGAAACATCGGTAAAACATGCATCCATGATATACTTTAGTTATGCTTTACATAATATACGAAAAAGTGACGCAATTTACCTGAATTCACCCCAATCTGTGTATCCAAAATACAGAAAACTCTTTCCATATTAGACTTTTTACTCTGTTTGATATTAAATTAACGCATAACAAGTGTTTATTCATTCAGGCATTTCCAATATCACATACAAAAACATATCACCAGTAATGCTGTGATGGAAATTCGCGCACAAATTTGTAACTGACATCAACGGTCGACCCTTTTTAACTAATTCCTTTAACATTTCATTCTGGTCAGCGAATTCCCAACCATCAAAATCTCTTAGCAGCTCTGACGCTGAAGTGTAAGAGTGTTTTGTCTCGAAACTATAAGAAACGCTGGTTATATTCACCTGATTCGCTGGTCTCGTGGCTCAGTCGGTCTGCCGCTCCTGTATTTGGTGTCTTGAGGCGCAGGTGAGATGTTATCGTTACATTCCTTACCGTCTCTGTGAGCACTCGTGCCTTCAACTCTGAAATCCGTCCAAAACCTCCTTATAAAAACATAAGAGCTGTTATAGCTCCAGCCTTTTGAATTGCCACTTTTGGGGCGTGTCGGTAAGCCCGAAAAACGGTGATAAAAGTTGCAGTTTGCGCACGCAATTCCTCGGGATACTTCTAAGCTCTTATCTGGACACTTGAGGAGATAAAGGCAACAAGAGTCAAGATGTGTTTTGCTGTTTTTGTGACAATATCTCCAGCGTTTGCCACTTTGAATACAAAACAGAAGATGTGTTGGTCGTCTTGTCACGTAAGCTCCACACCGCACGTCTCTGACCGTGTGCTGGAAGTCTGAGCGGCGGCAGGTGTTTGGTTTATTCCGCCGGTGGAGTGTCTGTGTCACGGTCAGTCCAGCCCCTCAGCACTGCTCCCGGCGAACCGCCTTTAACCATCGAGACGCCAGGAAATCAGCAGCAGCATATCAATAGATCAATACACATATACAACACAATGAACTGCTCTTTACATTTCATACATTTGCAAGTTTATTAATACTCATATATGTGTATTGTGTACATATTATTTTTGTATGACGCCATTTACATGCTTTGCTGTTTTCTCCACAGTTTTGTGTTTTAATGTTTTACAGATTAAATAAATAAACACATATTGATTACTTACATTTTTGTTGTTGTTGTTGTTTCTTTGTAATATAGCTTCTACTGTGACAACTTAGACCAGAGATGCCCAAACTAGGGCCCGCGGGCCAAAGCTGGTCCATGGTAACCTTTGATTTGGTTCACAATTCCATCTCCCAAGAGAGGGAGAATGATAAGGATGGTTTAGAGATTGTCATTTCAATTTTTGTAACCTTTTATTGGTTTGTTTTATTGTTAAGCTATAAGAAAGCTAACTGAAATTAAATGTTTCAATTTAAATGCCAAGGCGCCATGGTGGCGTAGTGAGTAGCACGTTTGCCTCACAGCAAGAAGGTCGCTGGTTCGAGCCTCGGCTAGGTCAGTTGGCATTTCTGTGTGGAATTTGCATGTTCTCCCGGTGGTTGCGTGGGTTTCCTCTGGGTGCTCCATTTTCCCCCACAAGTCCAAAGACGTGTGGTATAGGTGAATTGGGTTGGCTGGGTTGTCCATGGTGTATGAGTTTCCCAGGATTGGGTTGCAGCTGGAAGGTCATTCGCTGCCTAAAACATAAGCTGGTGGTTCATTACGCTGTGGCAACCTCAGCTTAATAAAGGGACTAAGCTGACAAAAAAATCAATGAATTAATGAATTTAAATGCTTTAAATGAATCATATTTAGTTTCAAATGTACATACTGTCACCCAACGGATAGAGGACAATGCAGAGACTTTGGTGAGTGAATCAAGCCAAAGGCAGATTCTGCTTGACTAGCGTATACAGCCCTGAACTACACTGTTATAAATGTGATTGCTTTTATTGCAATACATTATAATTAAAGTTATACTGCATTAGTTAATACAATTTAAAGTAATGCTTTATATGTATTTATAATTATGAAATTAATTAGAAAATTACGCATGGCAAATGTAGATATTTGGATTTTGGCCACCTATTTGAAGTTTGGGCACCCCTGACTTAGACAATGATGATCTGGCTAACATCTTAGATTAAGGTTAACACATTTTCCTCCCTAACCAATAACATTAATGGCCCATTCTACAACTGTGTATGTATATATATCTGTATATATAATCAGATATAATGATTGCTTTAAATATAAAACATTAATGTTATTTTTTTTTACTATTGTTTATCTGCTAGAGCTGTAATTTTTTATATGCTGCACACATATACAGTTTTACTATATTTATTGAACTAACTTATTCAGTTTAGATTGTTTTCTTTCTTTTTTGTTTTGAAAGACACTAAGATATTCCAGTTCTACAGAAGTGCCATCGGTTCAGCAGATTCTGCATGGTATGTATTCAATGTGGTGTGTCCTGTCTGTCTTTCTCGCCTCATTAGACGCACACATCACTAACTGCTGCAAACAGGGTGACAGACAGTTGTCAAGCTGTTGTGCAGGAGACCCATTGCACTGCATCTGTGACCGATCTGTTTGTCCCACCAGAAAAGTGTTTTTCAAATTCCCAAAGTTCTTCAGCGTCCGGCTGCGTGACTCACAACGACGGGACGAAACACATCAGAGGGGGTGTGAAGGGTGAAAGGACGCTCTCTTGCACAAAAAAACTCACAACTCGGTATTTTCGACACAAAAGGCCCTTGGTGTGTGTTCATTCTGGGGCCTCCGACACACACACACACCAGGACGTCGGTGCTTAGTCAGAATGTACAAATGTTGTATCTTGCCTTTATAATATATAATGCAAGAGTCAGTCAGTGGAAGGGTGTGTAAAAGTTTTACCCTTGCCTTTTCAGCTGATTAAAAAAGACGTTCTGCTTTTCATGACATCACACAATGTGCCCTTTTCTTATACTGCTGCGGATGTGGAGGTGGTTTCTTGTCTTTCTTTCTCTTTGTGGGAGGCATCCTTTATTCTCCTCTGAGAGGAAGTGACTCAAGTCGACTTTAAGTTCAGGTTTCCGTGTGATTTTCACCCACAATGCACTAAAGCCCCACCAGCTCCACTATCTTCCATTCAGCCAAGCATTCTCCCACGTCAGAGGCACTTTACACTGTCCGCAGCTTTACGACCACAGACTAAGAAGTTTAATTGCCTAATATATGAGGTTATTTGGTCTAAACGGCGCAGTAAAACCTCGCATCGGTGAGAAAACGCTCACAAACAGTCATGATTGAGTGAATTGCGAAAAGTGAAAACTCTTTCTTATATTCACTTACACATTTGACCTTTGTATCTTGTCTGAACATGCTGTTCCTATGGCAACTCAAAAGTTGACGACCTAATGCTACAGCTATATTTTTCCCTTTGTTACGAACTTTGACAGACTCTTTGAGTGACCGTCTCATGTTTGTGAAAGCTCGGATTCATGAATAAAAATCTTTTGTGTGAAAGAGCACATGACTTATCCTCTTTAGAGTTTCCTTGATTTGATTTAATATGCATTGTAAGGACTGAAAAGACTCTATATGAATTGTGAAGAGCTCAGATGTATGCTGAAAGTGTCATGTTTTTAATAGTAAACTATTTAGTAGATTATGTTCTCGGGCATGGTCAGCAAGCCAGTGGGTTTTTGTTGGAAAATGTTTGCCTTTCTTTGACTTGAGAGGATAAAAAGGGATTTGCAAGTTCAAAACATGAATTACAGCAACAAATTTATGATCATGTAAATGTGGGACTCATCAATCCAGTCTATGCTTCTATGAAAAACTGCAAGACTGTGTGTCAGTGCATGTTTGGTGTTGGGGTGGAACTAGCGAGTCAATGACAAGTATGAGTCTCTACAATGTATAAAAGAGAAAACATTAATATTATGTTTCAATTATGTGCAGAGAGGCACTGTTTAAGCCCTGGTTTCACATCATTCGTTAAGTTAAAAAATGATCACTGGCTCTGGTTGTTCCTGAGGTTTTATGTGTTACATATTATGAAAATGAGCTGCTGTTTCTGTGTTATTTTATTTCTGTATTGTCAAGTATAATTTTCTAGTGGAACCTGCAGTGCTTTCCAGTCTGATCAGCGACTTGCTTTGCATTAGCTGATTGTTTAGTGAATTTTATTGATTTTGGCACACAGTTTTGATACATTTTGAGGGTCCGCAAGACCAGGTGCACATGCAAGCTGAGACTGCGTTTCATGTCATTGTCACATAAGAATGTGGGAACTTTTGGAAAAAGATCAAATTTGTCATTTTTGCTGTTGATCAACAGTTGCAGTGCAAAAAAGCGTAGTTTTACATTGAACTCCATATAAAAAACAGTTGTTGTTTTTTTGCACAGGCCCATCTTAAGGGTTAATAGTGCCAACTGATGATCAACAGTAAAAATTAAAAGCTTTACCTCTTGCCACGGAAAACCACCAACAATCAAGAATGCATGATCATATGGTATCAACGCTTTGCTATCAAAAAATGTCATTATTAATTGAAGTCAATAGGGCAAAAACAGCCACCAACATAACGAAAGGGTAGTCATTTTAAACACTACACAAGGTTAATATAACATTGCCACAAGATGCTCTGCTAGTCATATGATAACATTCCCAATATGACCTAAGGGGGGCATTTTATATTGTCATGAACATAACAAAAATGTCATCTGGATATTATAGGATGTTCCCATATGGTCCTCTGTTGGTCATTTCAAGAGTTCACATGTAGCTGATGATTGATTATAAAGCTTGTTTGCTATGCTGTCCCGGGAAAGAGCCCTGAGCTCATAAGATCCTAGAGCCCGGGGCTCCCTCCCGTTTGCAGGGTGAGAGGGGAGTTTGAGCTAAGGTAGAACTTGAGAACTCCCCTGCTGTAGTAGCTAATGAACAGTTAGTGATTCCTCTTAAGATTTTATTTTTCCGAGGTTTCCATAATCTCAGACCAGGTCGTATCCTGAGCAGCTGCTTTGGTGGTCATGGAGGAGTGGAGAGCATGAGACTGATCCATGTGGGACCCCAGTCACAATCTACTACACAATCTGGACACAATCTACAATGTAAAAGCGCACTACAAATAAAGCTGAATTGAATTGAATTAAGAGATAACTACTAACTAGGAGAATGTCTATGGAGCCGATTTGGATTAGGAACCAATGTCTATGGAGCCAATTTTGGATTATTAACTTAAGTTGCATGCTTTTAGATGGTGGGAGGAAACCGGGGAACCCGGGGGAAACCCATGTGAGCATGGAGAGAACGTGTACACTTCGCACAGAAACGCTGGCTGGCTTGGTAAGGACTAGAACCATTGACAGTCTTGCTGTGAGGCAACATTGCTAACCACTGTTCTAGGAAAAGGATGAGGAGTATGGGGTGGAAGAGGCATTCTTCAAAACGAAGCTGTGATATGGAACTTAGGATATTTATAGTGGCTTAGGAATCATCTGATTGGTGAATCATTAATTGGATAATGCGGGACCAGCCGCAAACAATCATAAGCATGTGACCTTCTCAAAATTAGTTTATAAATAAACTTCACATAATAATAAGTCTGACAAAAAAGTCTGTATCATTAGTGAATTTTATGTTGGACAATAAATATCCATTGGGTTGAATGAAGTCTGGTCTCATGTTTGAGTCACAAGAACAACCACAGGCACACAGAGTCTGCTCTGCTCACGAGGCACATTGTGCTTCATATGTGCGAATCAGCAGAAACCACAAAAAGTATCAGACCCATTTGAATTCTACAAATAGTGCTAAAACAGACTCAACACTATAGCCTTAGTCTGTGGCTGTCATAAGCTGTCAAGTGCAGCTTTACTGCTCAATATGTCCCACCTTGTCTTCCTGTTTCATGGGAAATTATGTCAACACAATGAATAACGCTTCAAGTTTCAAGCTTGGGCATCTTAAATGTCATATCCTTGACCTTTGTACCATCTCACTCTATTAAACCAAAATGTGTCATTTCCTCCCAACAGCAGTCCTGGAGCGAACCTCCAATATGAAGAGAAAAGGAGAGGATGCATGGAAAAGTTAAAAAGCTGGAGGGCTGTGGGAGTGTAAAGTACATCTGTCTTAGGAGATAAATCTGTCAGCACCTTAGCCGCGGCCCACGGGATGCCCAGGATGGATGAGCGTATAAGCGCCCTGCTTCATCAAAGATGGATGCGGTGCCATGAGATTTCGAGTTGATAAAAGTCCCACTGAGAAGCCTTTTCTCTTTTTTTCCCAGTGCACTTTGGTTTCATCTTGATTGCAAATGCAATCTCCCGAGGCATGATGTTCCTCCAAGAATGGGTAATGGGCGATTTATACACAAAAGCTGAGAAATGTACGCACACGCTTTGTTTACTATAGTTAAAAGGGATGTGTCTTTGATGAAATAACAGAATGCTTTGCTCAAATGTGCATATTTACTGATGTGTTGCCACAGAGTGAGTCAAAACAGATATTGGAGGGCAGACGGGTGGAAAGAGTGCGCGGGATGCCTGAAGGCTGTAGCTGCTGCTGCCTCTGGTGATCCTTCAGATAAAAACCATTTATCTGCTCGCCACGGCTGTCAGAGGCCCTGCTAATTAGCTTTACCATTCATCTCTCTTCTTCTTTCCTTCTGTCTATCTCACACTCTTTCTATTCCCTCGCTCCTACCCTCTCCATGACACTCCGTCTTGGTCTCCTTCACTTACTGACCTTCTTTCTTCTGCTCTGTGGGTTTCATTTCACTACATTAATGCTCTTTTTTTGACTCCGGTGTAGACTAGAATATGAATGGAAGCCTGATTTTACTACAGGACAAAAAATAGTAGACGTTTAAAGGTAATTTTTGTCTTCACAATTCGGACATTTTCCTCAAGTCATAATTTATAAGGAAAAAACTAAAAGTCAAAAGTTGTGAAGAAAAATTTCCAATTATCCTTTTTATATATTTAAAGAAGTATCACTATGTAATATGAATGGAGGCCTGTTTCTACTACAGGAATTTTTTAAAATAAAAGTTAATTACAGCTTTTTCTTCACAATTCAGATGTTTTATTTTGTATTTTTTTTGCCCTTGTAACACATAAAAGGCAAAAACGTCAAAACATATGAGGTAAAAATGCCACAGTTATTGGTAGGGCCAGACGGAATCTGCGGACATTTTTTGCTATTTCTGCGGAGTATTTTATAAAAAATCTGCGGATTCATGCGGAATGATTTTGGGAGTATCATAACAAAAAACTTAATATATTAAATAAAAAGTAATACCTTTTTAACTTTTATTTAATGTTTACAATGCGAATCCAATTAGATCCACTTTATTTGGTAAACAAAGTAAGTCTCTCACATAAAATCTCTACTAAAAGACAGAAAATAGTACTTTACAAACTGTATTGTAAAAAAAATAATATGAATATTTTCATATTAGTCAATATTATTACTGAAATTAATTTGAAAACTAAAATAAATATACATTTACACACATTTACACCAGTAAATGAACAGAATCAATGATGGGCTAAAAAAAAAAAATCTGCGTAAATCTGCGGAATTCTGCGCGGAAATCTGCGGAATTCTGCGCGCGCAGATTCCGTGTGGCCCTAGTTATTGGTAACACTTTACAATAAGGGTGTATTTGTTAATTTTAGAATTTGCTAACAAGAACAAACAATTAACAATCAGTGGTGGAAAAAGCACTGACAAATCATACTCAAGTAAAAGTACCATTACTTGCCCAAAAATGTAGTGCAAGCAGAGTAAAAGTATCTGCTGTAAATATTACTCAAAGTATGAGTAAAAGGTAGACCTTTCAAAAGTACTCAAGAGTAGCGAGTAGTGAGTATTACACTGTAGAAAAGTTGATGCGTTTACACATCCCTGCACAAACAACATGTGGTGTATTCTTCCTATTTTCGTTCGTTCCTTCCAACCTTCCTTCAATTATTTGTTTGCTCTCTCCTTCCTTCATTCATTCGTTTGTTCCCTCCTTCCCTCGTTCACTCGTTCGTTCGTTCATATTTTTGTTCCTTCCTACATTAGGCTCTTTTGTTCATTCATTCGTTTGTTCGTTCCTTCCTTCCTTAGTTTGTTCAGTCTTTCCTTGAAATTTTCCTTAATTCCTTTGGTCCTTCCTTTTTCTTCCCTTCATTTGTTCGCTCATTTTTTCTTTCATATTTTTGTTCCTTCCTTCACTAGGTCCTTTGTTCATTCGTTTGTTCGTTCCTTACTTCCTTCCTTCTTTCCTTCCTTAGTTTGTTCAGTCCTTACGTGAATCCTTCCTTCATTTATTTGGTACTTCGATCCTTTCTTCCATTCCTTGTTCGGTCCTTCCTTTTATTTGGCCCTACCTTTCATTCTTCATTCGTTCCATTTAGTGATTGTTTAAGGCTGTTTGGTGATTTCAATCATGATACAGTCGACATCCATCATTTTCAGTGACATGCAGTCTGTAAAAAGTCTCTGGATCATTGCGTGTAAAGATTTTGGACATCTTCTTGGACATTTTTAATGTTTCCAAAAGGTTTGCTGCATTTAAAATGTCTTGAGGTTGTTCAGTATGATGCGATTTACTTGCGTGATTTAATTGGACAGGAATCACAGGACTGAGTTTTCTACTTTAGACAATGACCATAGACAATAAAGAAATAAATTAGTGACTGCAGGTTGAAGGAAAATAGTGGAGTAAAAGTACCGATACTGCACTAAACATGTACTCAAGGGAAAGTAAAAGTCCACATTTATAAAACTACTTGGTAAATTACAATTCCTGAGAAAAACTACTCAATTACAGTAGTTTGAGTATTTGTAATTAGTTACTTTACACCACTGTTGCAATACATTTATTACAGTATTTATTAATGTTTTTAACTTTAATGAAAATGGAGTTGTCCATTGTTAGTTCATGTCAGCTCACAGTGCATCAACTAATGTTGACAAGTATAAATTTTAACAATGCATTAGTAAATGTAGAGCTATGGTTAAAAAATGCTGTACAAATATTGTTAATACTTTATATAATATAACTAACATTAACAAATGAAACCTTAAAGTGTAACCAAATGACTTACTACCACTACATAATTTCATGTTCAATCCATTGTTGCTTTATTTGTTGTTCTGATTGACCGTGAAATTTACTAGTTTTTAGAAATTTTCAACTTTTTATTGATCGTATTTGATCAATCCGGTATTATGGATATTTTGTTTATTTTTTTCAGAGTTTTCACCTTTAATAGATATATATACAGGTAAGTGTGGGGAGCAGAGAGAGGGGAGGGATCTGCACAGGACCACGAGACGTGAATCAAACTCGAGTCGCTGTGAGCAGCGAAGTACATATGTCAACACACTAACCGCTACACCATTGGCGCTGATGTATTATGGATATTTTACAGAAAATGTAGACTAATATTAGAATCCTTTTTAAAATGGTGAAAGGAAAAAAGAATGTTAAAACCAACATTCCTGTTCCTCAATTATTCATCCTGACAAAAGAGCAACATGAGTTACAAAGAGTCTCAAAGCGCCCATGATCAACAACATGGAAATAATGCATATCATTAATTCATGAATTTAATGTGAAAGGGTTTAAAGGGTGGTCCAGAGTGTATTTGTAATGCCTGGTTGTGTTTTTAAGATGCAAAGCAATGTGGGCTCATGCAATCCTGTTATATTTTTACTTTAATTTAATACAGCTACTTAGCTAACATGAAAACGACTGTCATATTACCTAGTTCCTCTGAAAGGGACACCCTCAAGAGGCTCTGATTGGTCAGCTAACATAATGTGCTGTGATTTGTGGATCAACTCCACATCACCAGGAAGTATCTCTGTTATAACATTACAGCGCCTTTGGCCACGCCCCTTCACTACGCGTTTATGCGCGTAACCTAAAGGGTTTATGACATCATTAATCCAGATGTATTTTTTTGTAGTCCCCAAACTTTGTTTGCTATAGGCTTTGCTAAGTCTGTAAAAGCCAATGTCTCCCTTTGCATTGAACTATGAGCGTCTTAATAATAATAATAATAATAATAATAAGTTTTATTTATATAGCGCCTTTCCATAGCTTTAAGGCACTTTACAAAAAATGTAACAAAAGAAATAATACAAGCAGACATTGAGAGAAACAATAAACAGGTAGAGACAACATTAGACAGGTAGAGACGATATTAGGCTTGCAAACATACAAGGAGTCAAAAATAACAAACTGGAATTACAAAACAAGACCTACGAGACAAATATGTAAAGTAAAGTTAGGACAAAAAAGTGGTCAGTTTAGCATTGAGAAGAGTGACATTCAGAGAACAAGTGAGTTTTGAATTCTGAGATATTATTTACAGAGCGGAGTGAAATGTGGTAGAGAGTTCTTACATTCTTACATTCAGAGATGTTGTTTATGTTCACACAACTACATTAAACATCAATTAAAGTTTAAATATGATATCGTCATGGACCACCCATTTAAGATTCACTGTGTCTGCAGTAAACACAAAAGAGCAATATAAATGTGAAGGAAATCTTGTGTGGCTTTTTGTTTAATTTGAAATATTTTATGAATATAAAATATTGTATTGGTGATTAAAATTAATTTATATTCGAAAACAAATAAAAAAAAATAAAAATATAACTCTTACCCTTCCAAATGAGAGCTCAATGTATTTAATTGAATACAGTATACACTATTCCAATCCCACTTGAGAGGATTGAATAGTGATTTTTTGCTTCAAGGTCACATATTTTCTCCAGTCTCTATAAAGCGTGATATCTCCTTGTCCTATAACAGCACTACAGCTCTATTCCCACTGGCTGCTTTGCATTTACAAACAGGGCAGGCCTTTGCTAGTGGAATATTTATAGCATTGCATTAAGCATGAAATCAAAGGTTTTAAGTGTACCATTGCAACATCGGCACTCCTCTGTTGAGGCCTGCCCAAAAATGCCTGCCCTTCGGCTGTTTGCAGAGCTGTGCTGTTTCCATTCGATTCTGAGCTTCATTACACATTGACCTCGCTTATGTCAAGATCTGAGCTACTGGTTAACATGCAGCCAGAGGTGACGAGGGCCAAGTAAAGTTTACCCCGTGGATCACACATTTCCATAATATAAGGAAATCTGTGCTCGGTTTTATTCATGCAGAGGATATGTTTGACCTCTGAAGGTTAAATCTCAGATAATGCTGCCTGTAAAGACTGTTGAATTGATTATGAAAACATGGAAAGCATCAGTTCACGTAAGCAAGCAGAGCCGTCCAAGCACAGGCATCTGAATGGAGATAAGAGCATTTGACAGTGACATCACTCTACTTTACTGCTTAGGAAAGCTTATCTCATCGCTTTTGCAGTCCCTCAGACCCCCATAACCATGAGCCTGTGCTGTCTGGAGGCGCATCATGTACACAAATCAAAACAAACCCTGTATGGAAAAAAGGATGGAATCCCAATATTCTACATGAAAGTTGTTGTTGTTCAATTTGTGAAGGTAAGGACTAGTAATCTTGCTTATTGAAATGTTTCTTGGTTCTTTCATTGTGAAAGCAACTTGAAAGAAGCACATTCTGTTTGGTTATTGTCTTTGTTATACTGCCCTCTTGTGGGCAAACACGAAAAACTCTTAAAAGACACATTTAAAATGATAAAAAATGAAAAAAATAAGTTAATTTACTCACCCTCAGGTCACTCAAGAGGTTGGTGGATTTTTATTCTTCAGAGAACCCGATTTTAGCTGAAACCGTAGCTGGTCGTATTTTCATAAATAAATAAATAAATAATAAAAATTAAATAACGTTGCGCGTTTAAGTTACAAAATGCTTTCAATTTTAACTCGTCGTCATGAGTCGTAGTTAGGTGTTTTTAACTTTCACTCCTTTATGGGGGTGTCAGTCATAACAGGCCTGTTTTCACTGACGTTTCGCGGGCAAACCGTTCTGGTGAATGTTGTGTAGCCTATAGTTGTGGTGAATAAAGCTCAAACTGTATAAAACAAGATTCACAATGCTCAAAACATTTGTGGAAACATCATGATACCGCTTCATGATTTCATTGTTAAATGCTAATTAGCAGCAGGCGCAAGTGCTAATTTCAATAAATATTTCTAAGCTTCTCTTCACCAAAAACCTCTTTATAACATAAACAGCATTAAATCCAGATATAATAGAAAATTACGTACTAAATTGCCGAGAAAACGGGATTAACAACACATTAAACAACACTAAATTCTCAGAATATTATCCCTATGCTAATCATCATCAAGCATCATGGGAACTACTTGTTCAGCTTGATGACAATCAGCTTTTGGGTGCACTGAACTTTTATATATTAAATCTTCACTTATATTTGAATTAAATAAACTGATTTAATTTAAAATGTTGGGTTTTACAAGGAAGCCCAGCTTCTTGTGAAAAAGAGTGAATTCTGACAAATTTTTCAAAAATTCCAGTATCATAGGGCCCTGTTTAAAAGAGCCTGATTTTAGCTTGCGACTATGCTGATAAATACGTTCATACCTGACAGTACAGCTGTTCAGTTGACCAATTTATTGGAGAATAAGAGAAATGAGGACTCACACAACATTCTGAATGAAAAGACAAACCTTTATTTGACATGGAAAAACAAACAAAAAAACCCAACCACATATTTAAAAATTGTAGTTCGCTATAAAATTTAGCACACAAAATATAGCTTTTCTTTGATATTGTAGGTCAATTTCACTCTAATAGTTCAATAACAAATTATAAACCCCTTTTAAGGGAACAGATTATTTACAAACCACTGGCCTTGCGGAAGAAGTACAACCCAGTATACTTGCAATGAGTTAACAGCATTTCATTTTTTAAACCAGATTTTTATAGGTCGAAACTCAAAACCAATGTAAACAACATATGTCTTTTAAAACAGTTTCCTTAATATGAACTCCAATAATAAACATTTATGATTTCCCTCTATAATGACTGACTGACTGACCGAAGTTAGGGAAAATATATTATTGCAAGGGAGTAGAGAAACGACTATCAGAAATAACTGATATGAATAGAAAAGTCAATGAAACGAATGTTTACATATTCACTATGTTTACAATATTATCCAAGCATTTAATTAAAAACAGGTGCACACATCATGAAAAACAACGACAAAATGGCTTTGCCACAATTTTGCTCATTTAAATAAGATTACAGCTGCTCTTTGCAGTGAATAAACGCTAGCGTGCACGTGTTGACAGTGTGTAGATATCCAACTTAAATGACAAAAGTAGTTCCAGAAATCGTATGACACTAAAAATCATAGCAAGAGGTATGAAGTGTCAGGATAATAGCTGCTTATGTAAACAAGGTGAAATAAACTAACAATTATTTAAAAGTCCATCAGCGCACAAACATTCCTGTGGTGTTATGTATTAAAGACAGAAATCGAACGAATGAAACTTTTGAAGGGAAACACACCTGTAAGAATAAACATCCCTGAGTTACCTAGTTTTGGTTCAGAATGAAGTGCATTTCAGAACGTCTGCCTGTTTTTATTATTACTAAAATGCGGTTGTAGAATTTAAGAACTATAGGAAGGAAAGGAAACACGCTGCTTCATGATGTTAGAATTATGTAGAGGAGAATAAAAAAGGGACACACAGTTAACCAAAATGTACATCAAAATATATGGTGTTTTTTTACAGCTGGTCATGATTATATTAACTCCTATGATGAGAATACACTTGTAAGTGACAGACAAAGCTACTTTATTTCATAAACGAAAAGAGAAAAATAAACTGGCAAAAGAAAAACTAATCCCAAGCTTTAAACAGTCAGTTCAGAGATAAAAAGGGGTGTTTTGGGGATCAGTAGCCCTCTCTGTGAAATTTATTAAAGTGTAAAATGTGATGAAATCTTAAAGAAACTAGATGTTTTCAGAGGAGTGCTCGCTTTGAATATTCATGGTGATTTTAAAGTACCATCTACAATGAAGACATTAGTTAAACCCTGATCCTTAACCACACAGAGTCTTAGTTATCCAGAAAACAGTAAAATAGATCATAGAAAACTCTAATGATGCTATTCTGCATAAAATGGGAGACAACCACGTCCTAACTCTTCTCTTCATCCACATCGATATCTTCCTCTTCCTCTCTGGCCTCACAGCCACCGGAGTCATGTGACACTTCTACTTCCTCAACATCCACTTCCTCTTCATCTCTCTCCTCATAGGAGGATTCCCCCTCATCTCTTTCATTCTCCTCTGAACCTGCAGAGGAAATAAGGCACTGTAAAAAAAATGCTGGATTCCATACAATTCTTTCATGTTTTTCAGACACAAATCGATTAAGTTAACTTAATCGTTTTGACAAAGTTAAGTAGTTAAGTTAAGTAGTTTAAACAAGCAGCAAGTCATTTTAGTGCGCTGTTATTTTAAAATGCTGTGAATCCCTCTGGGAAATTTTGCAGAAATATTTTAAAGAAAAGTGAAAACCAAACCTTCTTTTGAAAAAGAAAATATCTTATTTTGTGTTCCACGAAAAAAAAAGAAAAGAAAAGAATTGGTGGCAATTGAGGGCGAGAAAATAGACCCTTTTCACATTTCCGGGTTTCTCAGTAGCAGAAGTCGTCATTATTGGGAAAACTTGAAGCGTAATGAATGGGAGAATACAACAAATAATTTTTTTACAGTCTTATTTGCTCAAATAATAAAATAAAACTCCATGATGGTGTTATAAAGACTTTCAGAAAAAAGGAAAAAAAATTGTGAGACAGATCATGGCAGCCAGAGGAGAGAATTACATCTGATTTACTGTCCTGTCCCATATAAACGGCATTAGAAACACCTCACACAAGCGGTAATTCGTTTTTTGTCATTTGAAGCAAAGATGATATAATACTTACATAAATACATATAAATGTTCATATGTTTTTTTAAAAATATATGAATATTAAAAACTTTCAAGGATTTAAGATTATGATGACCGTTAAATGCGTCATAACAGGCTTGTGAAAAGGGTCCATAGAGAGAAAATTTTTCATTTTTGGGTGAACTATCCCTTTAAATTTCAATTATAGGTGAAACCTGGTAAATTGTATTTTTTGGCACTTAATTATAAACGACAGCACACACTTTCCTGACAGACGCTTCTGTTTGTGACATTGTAGCAACAGCAATAGTTTTTACTTTGAATATTACGCAAGATATTAAATAATCAGCCTTACTTGTGCAACCGATCTATTCAGCTGTTGACTGGTTTGCCCAAGCTTAATAAAAACTAAAATAACCCTTTAAAGTCACTGAGAATGCAACAGTACATTAATTTTTTTTATTCTAATACAGAAAAAAAATCTAAACGGTTTTGCTTTTTTTTTTAGCATTCAATCTCAACTTGTGCCCATGTGTTAGGTGAACAAAAGCATGTTTTAAAAACAAAAACAAGAGATTAAAGTATTTATTTATTATTTTTGTGTGTAGCAGTGAACTGTAGGGGCATTTCCTAGAAGCTTTATAAATAACTGAATCTGAAGACAGTGGGGAGGGGGAGGTGCATGTCCCATGGTCTTTCAGAAGTGACAACCACATTTAAAAATACAAAATGAATCCCTAACATTATTATCCTCTTGGTTCACAAAGTAGAGATGATAGACACTGTGATAACCATTGCAACATTTTAGATATCAAAGTTTACTACCCTGTTTTATGTACAAAGTACAGCATCAGATTTGTTTGAAGCACACTGTTCAAGCATTGCATATACCATCTAACATAAGCATTTTTGGCCTTGTGGCTCAGAATAATTATGTTTTTGGAGCTAAGGAAGTGGACAAAGGTGGTTCATGATATTTAGGTCATAGGCCTGTATTAATATGCGTTTTCAATAAACTAATCATGAGTGGTCAGCTGAGAAGATTTAAACTGATATTAATGTGCATCTAATGACCATTTGTGTTCCTTCTATTTTATGATGCACAGCAGTTTCACAGTAGTGGTCAAACTGCATGTACAGAACAGGGTTAATGTGTTAGTTCACCAAAAAGTTTCAATTATGTTTGTAGCGAGGGGGCGGGGCAAAGAGCCATGTGAATGGGGTGATGCCACGGTCACACTAGAGTTTGAGCATGCAAAATTCAGTTGTACGGCGCAGTGAAAAGGGGCAGGATTAAACATTGAAGAAATTTTTAAAAATTAGACGATCATTTTTTTTATTCTCTACACTGAGGTCAAGCTTTCACCTTTGATTGGTCTGATGCAGTCATGTGACGTGATTTTGCAGGTCAGACTTCACCAAGCTTGAACTTTGCAAAGGTTGTAAAGTGCAGTGTGAGCGCAGCTAAAGGCTGGTACTCGCGTGATAATATGAAGAACCCTTTCCCACACGTTTGTTAACGAATTTTCAGAACACTAAAACCCTGCTCACACTGTGAGGTTTCAGCCATGATTTTGTCATCTAAGACAAATTCAGGAAATCCTGAAAAATTCCTAAAATCCAAGGCTAAAATCTGTGATCTTTCATCGCTGGTTTGACATGTTAACAGACAGCAGCTTAATGCCCAATGCGATCAGATTTGTTCTCTGATGAAGTTCTGGCAGTGTCAGAAGGAGCGCTGAATCTGATAACGCCATACATGCGACAATTCAAATAACAAAATGTCAAATCTGTTTTTTTCCTCCTGGTTTTATCATAGAGGCACGCTGTGCGCAAAATTGCCGCTACAGATTGCTTACGTTTGTTGTGAGGAATCATTTCAGAACATGAAATAGTGAAAGCGTCACGGATGGATGACGTCAAACTCTGTGGGAGTTTTCTTCTGTGTTTGGCATGTCTTCACGGTTGTTTAGTTTGACGTTATGAAAGCTAAGAGCTTACAATGTGACATGGGAGCCATGTTCGTGCAGTCTGACATGCTACAATCATTCAGTATTTTCAGGAGAAGAAGAAAAAAAAAAGTTAAGATATTGTGGCCTTAAGATATTATCCTCCATAGATAGCGAGGGCCCGACTCATTCAAAAGTCAAAACAGGAACCACAAAAACAAAGGGAAAATAAAAACATCCTCAAAACAGTCCATGAGTCTTCAGTGGTTCAAGCAAAATATTATAAAGCTACGAGAATCTTTTGTGTGCACATGAAACAACAACAATTTTTATTAATTTTTTTCTCCTCAGTGTCAGTATAGGGCACGTTCACGAATGTTGTGCAGTGATGTATACCCCAGATGCCTGTGCGCGACTTCCTGTTTGAAACAACTTGCAGGGACATCTGAGGTATATATCAGCATTGTGACCAAGTGCGTCGGGCACTTAAAGCACAGTGAACGTGCACTGAGAAGGAGAAACTGTTGAATAAGTATTTATGTTTTATGTGCAGTCAAACTTCTCAGAGCTTGATAACATTTGATTGAACATTTTTTGATTGGTTCGCTTTGAGAATTTCTTTTGTTTGTTTGTTTTTTTTCTGCACTTTAAAAAAAATAGTCAAGATATTGTCGTCTATGGAGGATGAAGAAGCTCTTGGTATGAGGGAGCTCTCAAAATTTATGTTTTGTGTTCTGAACGAAGAACTCTGAGGTAATTAAAAACAATTTTAAATGTCTGAGCGAACCATTTAAGGAAAAGGTTAACCGACAACCACATTTAACCCGTGTGTACATGGCCTAAATGAGATTATAATAAGTACAACTTACCTCCACCTTGCTCATCATCTTCATCATCCTCCTGCCCCAGGCCTTGGCTATTCTGCTCCTCGTCTTCATCTGAATCGGAGATGATCACACACTCATCTCTATTACTGCTGCCCTGAGGTTTAGGAGCGCTGCTGGATAATGGAAGTTGGTATACAAGAAAGAAAATTAGAAATGGATGTTTTGGATGAGGAATTTGGTTCCTTCATAAGTTCATAAGAGGAAAGTGTTTTAGGCTGAAATTACCTGCCATTCTCTCGTGGCTCCCAAAGTGGAGTCAAATAATACCTCAAAGGGTTTCTATACAGGTCTTCCCTCAAGATCTAGAACAAAATGAAAGAAGTTAACAGTTTTCTAACTCAATCAATACTGTGTGCACGTAACACTTTTGACCTGCTCATGCTGATTTGTTGGATAATAGTGCTATTTTATTCATTTTCTGTATGTAACCTCATGAGAAATGTACCTGTGCTATGTCATCCCGTCCTGGGTTGCTGTGGTCACTGAACCAATGGAAGAAGCTCTGATAGACTCCCTGCGATGTTCGACGTGGTTCTCCACTCCCAACCAGATTCTGCCCTCTGTGCCACAAAATTGGGTTTGAGAAGGACACTGGAGACCCTGAGTAATAAACACAGATGAAGTTGCGTTAATAGTTGTGTGTATATATATAAAATGCATGAAATGTGATCATGATTAGCTCACCTCCCATACCGAGATGAAGCTCTTTCACAATCATTTTGTTTTGAAAGAAAGGATTTCGCCGGAAATGAAAGCAGATGCGGTATCCAAGTTTGTTGTTCTTGAAAGTCTCGATCTGTTTAATGATATTACAAATAGATATTACAAATCTAGCTAATTTGCATTATTTAACACCAGTTTCAGCAAGTAAATTTTATGAAAAATATTTTACCTCTAAGTTAGTCATGTAGCTAAGAGCGTCTTCATCAGTCTCATCGATAT
The DNA here is from genome assembly GCA_903798035.1 of Danio albolineatus. Taxonomy (NCBI): domain Eukaryota; kingdom Metazoa; phylum Chordata; class Actinopteri; order Cypriniformes; family Danionidae; genus Danio; species Danio albolineatus. The sequence goes on from CAIGQQ010026963.1 coordinate 5,188,506, forward strand.
GTGCTGATAAATGAGGATGATTCAGAAGCTGCAGAGCTTCAAGTTAAGTGCTCAAACATCTGGAATTCAGAACTCGCAAATGTGTTTTGCAAATATAATATGAATATGCTAAATATACATCTACGTAAACTTTACAACATAGGTAGGATCTTCCTTAAACATTTAATTTAACCAATGATGCATATTGCTCTCAAATAATTAAATTCCTTGACTCTTCTTACCCTTTGTGATACATTTTATCCCCCCCAAGAAAATGTATTTAACATACTTACAACAGTAACCATTTGATGTCATATTATAAGATGCTATTTAAAGAGAAAGTTCGCCAAAAATGTATATTCGGCTATCACTTCACTATAACCCATTTGAGTTTTATGTTTAACACAAAAGAACATTAGAAAGTGAGAAAATGTTGGTACCCATTGGATTCCATAGTATTTGTTTTTCCTACTATAGATGTCACTGGTTTTCATCTTCAAAATATCTTTTTGTATTCAACAGAAGAAAGAAACTCAAAAACATAAAACTATGTAAGGGAAAGTAAATGATGAGGTAATTTTAACTTTTGGGTGAACTATATCCCTTTAAGCGTGACTCACAAAATCAAAACAATTTAATTTTAATTTTAAATCTTCATACTTTGCCAATATTCTTCAAAAGTTTAGGTTTTGCCTATTTGTCAAAAATGTTTCAACAAAGTCTTATACAATCAGTCACTTTTTCCTAATATTTTAACAACCACCGATCAAAATAAAGCATTATAATAAGCAAAGCACAGCTAATTAAGTAATTAACATGATTTCACCTATATTTCAAGATTAGTTATTTAAAACATGAAACAGTGTGGCACATTATCCACGTTATGCTAAAAGCTTGAGGATGTCTGTTTCCAACAACTCAAAGATCTTAAGGCCAACAACACGAGCAGTGTTAAAGGATACAGCGGTGACCCAAAAGCCCGGGACGGCCTGTGTGATGGCGCTGCGCTGGTCCAGGTGAGGGCGTCTCTGGCGGCTCAACTTCATCTCCAGGCGCTGATGCAGACGCGCACCTTTCTTCTCCAGCGCGTCCAGCCGCATCTGCACCTGTGCGAGCAGCGCCACCGACTGCCGCACCTCCGGGGCCATCTTCACGGACACTATGGCACACTCGCCATCCTCGTTATCTTCATTATCAGAAGCGACAGACGAACTCGCAGTGGAGGAAGAGCCGGGCAGAGAGTCTTCATCCTCCTCTTCTTCCTCCTCGTCGTCATCCACAAATGATGGATCTTCTCGGTCCTCGCAGAGCAGCAGGGACGAGGAGCTGTCCGCAGCGGCAGCCTCAGTCCTCCTATCGCTCTGAGAGCAACCGGGACGATTAGACTTATCCCTTGATTTCTCTCTGCTCGCTTTTTTAGACGAGCAGGGCATTTCTTTACAGTCATCGTCCGCGTCTCCGCCGGTCAAGCTGGCGAGCGCTTCTGCAGCGGCGATGGCAGCGGAATCTGACGGCTGGCGCGCGCTCTCGCCTCCACTCACGTTAACGTTAGCCTGTCCAGTGCTCTCCTGAGCGGCTACTTCGTCCTCAATCTTCGCCTCTTTCTCCTTAGCTCCCTCAGAGGGCTCGGCTCCATCTTGTGGTTCACCATTCCCAACTTTCTCGGGCTCATTTTTCTGTTCCTCGTCACTTACTTTCGCCTGTTTGAGCTGCGTGGACTCGCACTCTCCGCTCGGACTTGCACTTCTTTTCCTCGTGTTAGTTTCGGACGGCTGGCTGCTGTCCGAGATCGTACTCATGATACCGACTAGTTCTAACTTTATCAAACGTATTTGATTACTTCCGAACGGACAATTATTTTACCTGCGGGACTCTATCCTTACCCCGCTCTCGCATTACAGCACTGCCAGTTCCCAAGTCTGCGCAAATGTCAGCAGGCCTAGCCAGCTATCTAACGCTGAATGATGCTAGTTCAGGTCCTCGCTGACTGTCGCATGTCGAAAAATGTCCTTCCTATTTGTGCACGGTGTTAGTAATGTTGAGTTTATTCCCCCTTAAGAGTCACAATTCGACTAAAAACGTCCAGTTCTGTTGTATTTGTTTACAGTTTGTCCTTCCGTTCGCCATTTATCCGAGGCTTTACATACGAGAGAGAAAACAATGCACTGATTGGCTGAAATGCACCGCGCAAAATCTCGCGGCCAATCGTAGACGAGGTACTGCAGTAAGTGACTAGCCATCGAGGACGTCAGCGTAGCGTTGCGTTGACGCATTGTGAAACATTTCTGAAACTAACTGTTGTATATTTCAGTAATTCAGAAGCACAACTTTATGTTGTATAATGTGTAATGCAGTGAAAAACAGTCTAACTGTGCTGGATTGGATTGCTTTATTTGGACAAAATACGGGCAACTAGTAAAAATACGATATAAAATAAAATATTTAACATGTCATCAACATTCATGCTATTAAATGTATTTACAAACTTTACGATATCATTAGAAGTTATAATCCTTTGATTAATTTAATCATTATATTTAAATGTATGAAATAAAACGACAATTTCAAACTTACACTTTGGTAAACAATATACATTCTTAAGATATAGTTTGTGACACAAAACATTCAAATTAAACAAGACAGATGTCTCGCATAGACTGCCAGCATTTCTGTATATTTAGACTGCACATTTATGTAAACAATGTAATTTACATCGATCACGTTTTCATTGTACTTGCTAATAATGTTAGTTGTTATTGTAAGTTAATCAGAGGCCGTTTGGGCCTCACATCTGGTATGTTTCACCTTGTGGAGTCAGAGGAAACAGATGAAAGGGTGCCATCCAGTCCATATCATGATCCCTGAAGTAAAAAGTGGTGTAATTTGATTTGCTCGTTTATATAAGTATATAATCCGAACTGCACCCAACACCTCCATCAATAAAAGCCACTTTATCAGATTCATTACAGTACTAATCAGCCATCTTTAACCGTCTTTATTTAAACATACAACCAACTATACAACAGCAGTGCAATATAAAGTTGCAGTCATCCATATAATGATCAAATGAGTTTACCTGTGTAACTTTTGACCTTTTCTTCTAAGAAATTCCTCTTCATCCACAGTCCAAACAGAACCTTTCCTTCCTTCAACACGCACAAAGCACTTATGAAGGCTGAGGTTATGTCGAACTGCATTCTACACACAGACAGAGAGAAGAATTACTTAAACCAAGTTACATCTTAGTCATCCACAACGTTGTAATTTCACAGTCAGGTCATCAAGTCATTGTGTCATTGACATGCAAGTGCAACTTCTGAAAGTTTTCAGGTGTATTTATACAACAGAGCCTGTGGGTTTCGGGATTGGCTTGTTTGTGGCCAATGAGTCATGGAATGACAAATAAAAGTGTACAGTACAAACATTACATCTCATACCTTCCATGTAGCAGTGTTGTGACGGAAGTAGAAAAACATGCTGGTAAACCACTGATAAATTTCTTTCAGAGTAAGCTGCTTTTCTGGGGACTTCAGGATTGCCTGCAAAACATGACATTATGTTCATAATGTGACTGACAGGAAATGAAAAGGTAACATGCAGGATGTTAATTCGGCAGTACTTACCCATCGTATCATGGAGGCGTAGGTGAAAGGTGGCCTCATGTTTGTGAACTTATAATACTCAAAGCTGGGGATAATCCCTATGGGCAGAAATAGAAAACAATAACACATACTGTGTTGTGTGTGTGTAGAGATATGAATGACTGATGTTATTTAATAACGTTTACAAGCTAGATTTCTGAATTGGTGTATTATTTGAATTGGTAATAATTTGAATGACCTGGTATAACTTGTGAGGTAGAGATCTGCCAGTATCCTTGTGTTAGCGTATCAGTTGCCGCTCTCTCACGGTCATAGTGATCATTTGATGATGCAGGTTGCAGAAGTCCTGACAGATGTGCCGGCTTTTCTACAATGTTGCCACCCTAAGATCAGAAGGAGAAAATTACATCAATATATCATTTTGGGCATCAAACATCACCTGGCCTTCATCTGGCCCTAAAATGTAGGTAAAAACTAACCACAAATGACAACCAGAACCTAAACAGATCCCACAGTCATGATGGCATAATTTGATTAATGGCATTAGAGCATCTGTCACTCACACAGGGTTTTGACTTCGTTTTTATATCTCTTCCTGTTTTAGTTTTGTAGGTTAGCTGAGGATCATTGTTGTCTGGTGTGATGTAATTTCAGGTCAGAATTTTAGTCTCAACAATACACTGGTGTGAAAACTGATCAATTATGCAGTGAAAAGCAAGATTACTGTCCCTTTTATAAACATACATGACAGTTAGCTGATAGGAGACTGCAATGTTTATTACTGTATGGACCTTCCAAAAATACTACAATTTTTCCTAGCTTCCATACAAAGATATTTACATTTTTGAACCAATGTCCATAGACATATTCCTACCTAAGTGATCTTGATCCCTTATTCTAACCCTAACCCTTTTTAAAATTGTTTTAAACAGACAAAAAAAACTGCTTGACAATGAATTTAGTAAGTAGATCTTCACAGCCCTCCTTTCATTTGCTTTTATTATATTAAAAAGTAACAGCTGGTTGTGACTTTTTGTGTTCCAGCAATGCAAATTTTCATTCCCTGCACCTGGTTGTTAATTATTTACACATGCAGCACATTTCATATGGCTTTTATCTTGCTTGGTTAATGTTTTTTTTTTTTTTTTTTTTTTTTAATGCAAACAGGTGTCACTGTGGCGCAAATGAGTAGCCTGATCGATTCACAGCAAGAAGGTCACTTGTTCGAGCCTCGGCTGGGTCAGTTGGCATTTCTGTGTGGAGTTTGCATGTTCTCCCTGTGTTCACGTGGGTTTCCTCCGGGTGCTCCGGTTTCCCCCAAAAGTCCAAAGACATGTGGAATTGGGTAAACTAAATTATCCGTAGTGTATGAGTGTGTATGGATGTTTCCCAGTGATGGGTTGCAGCTGAAAGGGTGGTTCATTCCGCTGTGGCGACCCCATATTAATAAAGGGACTAAGCCAAAAAGAAAATAAATGAATGAATGAAAATGCAAACAGTCAAAATTATTACTAATCCTGTGAAATCTTTTTTCTTTTTCAAATATTTCCCCAGTGATGTTTAACTGACCAAGGAAATTTTCACAGTATTTCCTATATTTTTTTCATCAGGAAAGTTCTATTTCTTTTATTTTGGCTGGAATAAAATCAGTTTTTACAATATTTTTAAACAAAGGTCAGTATTATTAGCCTATCAGAACCATCAGTATTATTAGCATGGGTGTTGGTGCCAGATGTTGGCTGGTGAATCATCTCAGACTAGTTTCTTGAACATGACCATGACTTCCCTCTACTCAAATGGCCTCCACAGTCACCAGATCTCAATCCATCAGAGCAACTTTGAGATATGGTGGAATTTGCATCATGGATGTGCAGCCAACAAGTCTACAACAATTGCGTGATGCTCTTAAGTCAATATGGACTAAAATCTCTGAGGAATTTTTCCAGTACCTTGTTGAATCTATGCCACGAAGGATTAAGGCACTTCTGGAGGCAAAAGAGGGTCTAACCCGGTACTAGTAAGGTGTACCTAATAAAGTGGCAGGTGAGTGTATTTTTCTAATGAAATTTAATAAATAAAACTTACCTCAGAGGTAGATTTGACATCAAGCAAGTGTAGCTGCATAGCCTGCAGTTTTTGTCTTTCTGCAGTCAACTATCAGTAGTGTTCATAAAGGAAATATAATGCAAGGTCATAAACAAGCATTCATTTACAATCCAATTATTATTTTAACCTTCTGACCACCTTATATTTTAGTCCCTGTGACATTAGAAGTAAAGTTACAGTAGATACCTGATTCTCCATGTGCTGTACTCTGTCTTTCTGCATTCTCAGCTGGCCTATGCTTCTGTCTCCAGGAGCATGGTCAGTAGAAAGGTGCCTAGATTATGAAACAGACGTACTGCTATTGTTTATTGGTATTGCTGGAATTATTTAGTTTGTTTTAGTTAATTTTGTGTCTCACCTTAAGAAATGTCCATATTCTGTGAAGATATCTTCACTCTTTGAGCACCCTGGCCATCTGCATTGTCCTTTAACACACAGATAGTCATCTGAAAGACTATATGGATGCCTGCAGATAATAATAAATACTTAATTTAGCACAAAACGTATTGCATTATATCGTATTTGTCAGAGCATGATGAATATAGACACAAGAATGTTACAAAGTGGATATTCACGTTTGCATTCCAGCACTGAATTTATCCTAACATGATTTTGTTTTCTCAAACTAGATACTTACTTCCCAGTATGCTCAGGGCTGCCAGGCTGAGGGCTTGACGCGTAAGCATGGATTCTGTTTTCAGACTGGCCATTGTAAAGAGGGATGGCATTTGATGGGTCACTGTCAGGTTCTGTCTTACACACAGTGTCCACAACCCAATCATGAGCACTGCATGCTGCGGAGCATTATGAAAAATTTACTTTCAGAGATGCACTAACTGGCCACTTTATTAGGTACACCCATTTAATTGCCTTTCATAACGCATTGCATTTAGGCATGCAGACATGATCAAGGGATTTGCTGAAGTCCATCAGAAAGAAAGAAAATGTGATTTTATTGACTTTAGATGTGGCATGTTTGTTTGTGTGTAATGGGCTTGTCTCATATTTCAGAAACTGAAGATTTACTTTGATGTTTATGCACAACCATATATAGGATTCACAGAAAATTGTCAAAAAAAAAGAAAATATTAAGTGAGCTGCTTTGTTTTGAAATGCTTTGTTGATGCCAGAAGTTAGAGGAGAAGGATCAGACTGGTTTGAGATGCACAACAACACATTAAACCTTGAAGCAGATGTGCTACAGCAGCAGAAGAGCACATCAGTGCCACTCTTGACAGCAAAAAAACAGGAAACTGAGGCTATAATAAACAATAGCTCACCAACAGAAGAATAATAAACGGTTGCCTGACTTGATGAGTTTCAATATCTGGTGCAACATGATGAAAACAGAATTTGGTGAAAAAATATGAATGCATTTAATATAAAGTATAAAATGGTACAGGTACATTAGAAGTTCATCCCAGTACTAGAAAGGTGTATCTAATAAAGTGGCTGTTAAAAGTAAATTCTTTCTTATATCTAATAGTCTACAGAAACAGTACCTTGTGGAAAAGGCTGGTTGCCTTTACGTAGCACTGATGGTCTGTGCTGTCTAAAACATTTGCTTGTACTTTCAATGGCGCTCTAGGTAAAGGCAACAGAAACACATCATGGGCCATGTTTTAGATCAAATTATTCTACATCTTACAGTTTTTAGAAATGTTTCAATTCTTTGTGATCCTTAAGTGTTGATTTGAAAGTGAAGCCTCTTACGACTGGACTGTACCTGGTTTTGTAGAGTGGAATTCTGATTGCGAGATGAACCGAGGCCTCTGAGATCACTCTCCAAGGCAACAGATATCTTTGAAATCCCAAAAAGACACAATTTTAAACATTTCAGCACTTACAAACACTTTCCATGATAATGTGCTACTTGAGTTGGAACGTGTAAATATTTTTGAGGACTTCTTTTTGCAGCATTCTTACACCTTTTCCAAAGTCAAATGTAAGCACCTTTCAGGAACTTTTCCAGCTGCATTTTCCAGCACTTTGCAACTGTAGCAAATTACATATTTTATGCAAATACATCACATTATATCAAATGGTATAGTATAGTATAGTATAGTATAGTATAGTATAGTATAGTAAGGAATTTTTTTGATGGCATGTTAGCCCCAAGGCCAACACTGAATTACTATAATTAACTCATCATTGTCATATTTCATTCATTCATTAATTTTCCTTCTGTTTAATCCCTATAGTCGCTGCTGTGAATCAGCACGATGAATTACTCTGGTGTATGTTCTATGCAGCAGATGCGCTTCCAGATGCGCTTCCAACACAACACTAGGAGTACGCCAACTCGTGAATTTATTCAATTCACCTATACCATATGTCTTTGTGGAGGAAATCTTTCATCTTAAATTTATATTTATTTTATTGTTATGCATTGTTCACCCTTGAAGTGGTCATCTCCATGCATTCTGTTTAAGTTGTTTATGCAGGAGGAAAAATATGTATTTCATTTTATTTAAATATTTCATAGTTTTTTTCCAATTTATTAAGATCAATTATTATGACGGAAACACAATTACATTCTCAAGTAGTTTCAACAAAGACTAGAAAATACACAAGATGTGTCACTATAAATTTCAATGGGGAAAAGTGTAACTGTCAATATGGCAAATTCTAGTACAGGAGCCAATCAGCAATCGCTACTGAGTCTCTAGTGGAGAGGCTCGAACCAGATGTAAATTTCTGCAGATCTTGTGTGATTTAAAGGATTAGAAATGAAACTAAAGAGACAGTTGTTTAATTTTATTGCTGATTCTTGGCTTGGCAAGCAATTTTGGAAAAACTGATGTTTCCCCATTCAAACAGAATGCCAGAGCATACTGCCCAAGATGTGTTTCAAAGCTGGCCGCCGAGTGAAATGACTTGCCTTAAAGGTACATTGTGTTCTCAAGCATTTTATCTGAAACCTAAGCACTTTGCCAAACTTTGAAAACTCTAGATTAAAATTTATCAGCAGATTTCCAGCACCCATATTTTAGTTGGAGTATGGATTTGGAGTCGGAAGAGAACCAGGGAACTATTATTCATTCTGTTAAATACGATTATTCATGCAGTAATACAAATAAATGACAGTTTCTGCTTCATTACCTTGGTAGCCATTGGTTTTGGTGAGGTCAAAAGAGAACTGCTTATTCTGGACTTCATCTGTATGATGGAAAAGGTAGCACAGTCTTCATCTTGGTACAGATGTTGGTGACTACTCCGGTTATCGCCACCTCTGTGTGTTCCAGCATCATTAAGAAGCATTCCTACCTACATAGAAACAAGCAGGAAGACACAAATTACTTTTGTTAACCATACTACTTAGTTCTGAGTGAAATGAGTCAACCTCCAAATACTAACACAAGGGATTTCCTATTTAGATAGCTTCACCTTTCGCTTTGTTTCCAATAATAGTATAATTATGCACTAATAAATGAAATGGGGGTTGTTTTTCCTTTTCTTGTTTCACATTTGCAGGTGCTTTCTGAAAACAAACCACATTTCACATTGAGCAGGGACCAAGAGGTCAGGAAAGCGGAGGTGGGCCCCACATATTTTGCAAAAACATCATTTGCATATACTGTGAAACAAACATACTTGTTAGTAAAATAAAGGATCTATATTTAATATCAATACTTTATGAATGCACTGGACATTTAAAATATGTGCAGTTTTTTTGTGCAGATAATTGAATTGCATAACATTCGCATGTTTGGAATCCAGTTAGATTTGTGCGTGTTATAATAAACTGTTTATAAATAGAAATAAAAATGCTATTATAGAGATTGCAACAGCACATTTAAGTAATTAAATACCATTGTACTGCAAAATTAATAATTTTAGAATTTGCTTTGTTGCTTTCTACACCCCTTAATTTCAAAAAAGTGGAAGAAAAAAAGTGTAAAAGTGGCTGTGTTTACTTACTTTTAACAATATTTCTTACACTTGTATTATTTTTTTATTATAATTACAATTTTTGCAATTTGTTCTCATTATTACTATTCAAAATATTAAAAAGTTGTGATTTGCTTCAGTTTAATGCTTAATCCACAATTTGTTCTGATTCTTAAAACCCAGCATGGACTTACAGCAAGGATGTTGCACATATAACTTCTGAGAAATTTAAAAAAAAATCTTCATTTTTGGATTTTAGAGCACCATTTCATTGCGGTTTTCTGAAACTGTTTAAGAAGTCATGTGTTGCTTATTCTCTTTGACATTTCACATTAACCACATCAAATGTAGGATAAATGTCATTTTTTCACCTGGGGGGGTTTTCCAAGCAACAACTAGATGTGATCAGAAGGAGACTTAATTTGTAGGTGCTGAATAGTTAAAACGTTTTATTTGATTGTTTTCAAATAATGCTAGAAATGCATTTTTGTATGTTAAAAATGAACAATTTAATGCATCACCTTTCCAAAGCAGTCTAATTAAATTATTTAATAGTTCTGAATTTAGACTGATTATGAGTTTACTGTAAAAATGCTGGATTCCAATGTTGCCCCAACACAAATCAATTAAGTTAACTTTCCAAAATTTTTACAAATTTAAGTAGATAAACATAAAACAATTAAGCCGTCCCCAAAAACACAAAAGAATTGTGCTGTTTCAGCTTAAATAAGGAGTTTGAACAAACAGCAAATGTCTTTTTTGAGTGCACTCAAAAAAAAAAGACATTTGCTGTTTGTTCAAACTACTTATTTAAATTGAGCTGAAACAACACAATTCTTGAGTTCTTTTGGTGTGACAAATTAATTGTTTTATGGTCAATCCACTTAAATTTGCAAAACCTAATTAATTAAGTTAATTTAATTCCTTCATGTTGTCCCAACACAAATCAGTTGTGTACACTGCAAAAATGGCTGTGATTTCAACGGTATAAAAACTGTAAAAATGCTACAGTAGAAAGTCTGTAACTTGGTTAACGGTATGTTTCCTTAATATATACGGCGAAAACCATAAATTGACAGAATTCCCTGCATGGCACATCAATTTTTATACTTTTTGTTGACATTACTATGGATCTATTTAGTTGTTTCCCCATCACTTATGTACATTAGATATTTATGTTATATCTAATGTCGAAAAAAAAAATTTATTTCACGACTTTAATTTTATGCGTGTTACCATACTGGTGTTTAGTAGCTGTGTGAATGACACTGAGCACCTTCTATACGCTGATACATTTTTCTGCTTGTGGGAAAAGTTGTTTGTGATGAGCAGTGGTTCATTATGTAACTTTCTCATCACCACCTGCATATGGCTGTTTATGTGTCTATCTGTGCAACAAAAGATGTGTAGATATTAGTAATTCAAAATACAGACATATTACCTCAATATAATTGATCAAATACGGTAGTTTACTGTAAAATGAGAAATTACTTTTACTGTTTGTACCATATTTTAATAATGAAATACTTTTTTTACCGTAAATTTTACAGATTTGTTTTTTACAGTGTAGAACCCACCTATTTTACAGTTTTCATACAGTCTTATTTAAATAGTTTTCAGTGTTGTTGTCATTTTAATTTGAAAATGCGCACTAAATATTTTTCCTCAGAGTTGATATTGATAAGACCGGGATTATTCAAGGCAATGAAACTCATTATTCATCTCTCAGTCTGAATACAGTCTTCTCTCAGTTCCATTCACCAAAATTAATCCATCAAGCTATGACAATAGTCTGGACTGACAGTTTCAAGTTTCATTTTGAAATCACAATAATTTAGAAACTCCTCTATTTAGTGAAGTCAGTTTTAACTTTCATGTTCTTTGGTGGAATTTACAGTCACAACGATACTTATTAGATCTGAGCTGTGAGTCACCTGACCTCAGGGTGTCGGTATGAATGCGAATGCTTTCAATCTACAGAGACGTGGAATTAAACTTGAAACCTGTAATTAATGATTAAAAAAACAATTACAAATATAGAACACAAAGTGCATTCTGTCCTAAATGCTCTCCCACAAGCATACAAATTTCATTCTGACTCACTTTTTTTCCATTTCTCTAGGCTATACCCACTCATTTACGCTTACATTTCTGTGAACAAGTGATATGATAAAAATCAAAGACCAGGATATTTAGGGTATGTACTGTACTGTACTGTAAATACGAGAGTAAAACGACAGTTTTGAATATCTGGGCAGACTTAGTCACCCAGTTTCATCATCTTGATTTCTTACTGTTGACAATTATTGATTTTAGGTTTGCTTTATTTACTGTTTAATTTAGGGAGTTCTAAATTAACACCCATTGCATTGTCTGCGGCAGTTGAACATGTGCAAGTTGAAGAAAATATAACAATTAAACATCTTTTGGGGGGCATTATGGTATACAGTATGGGAAACAACCAAAGTAGGAGCTTGTCTCTTTATACAGTAATTGTATTTCATTAGAATGCAAAAATAGCTATTCATCATAAAAGGATAGTTCACCCAAATATAAAAAATGCTGTCCTTATTTACTCACCCTCCACTTCTTCCAGACCTCTTTGAGTTTCTTTCTTCATTTGAACACAATAGAAGATATGTTGGAAACTGGTAGACATTAACTTATCTTCCCTGCTATGGATGTCAATGGCTAACGGTTTCAAACATTCTTCAAAATATCATCTTTTGTGTTGAACAGATCAGAGAAATTAATGAAAAATTGGAACCACGGTGAGTAAATAAAAGGTATAGGTACATTTTCATTTTTGGGTGAACAAATTCACACTGGACTGTGAGATGCTGACCAATTAATAAAAATCAGATTACAATGTATCAGTTCGACAATCTGTGATCCAACAAACAGAGAATAAATATGTTTAACTGCTAAATATGAGTGTGTTAATACGATTATCCAACAAAACCCAATGAAGTTTGCTCCTTTTATTGATTACTGTCAGTTTAATGTCAGTGACTGCCCTTTACAAAAAATTGGTTGGTAAGAATGTACAATATCTGCCATTCGAGTTATTGACAATAATGTGAAATAATAATAGCCAGCTTATCGTATGAATCAGAATAGTAATATTGAGGTGTCTACATTTGAAAAAAAGATAAAAAATTTGATTCTTGGCAAAGAAGCTGTAGAAGAACCATTTTTGGTTCACCCCAAAAACTTGAACATTTCACAGACAGAAATGGACAATGTCTGTATGGAACCATCAATGCCAATCAATAAAAAAACAAATAATCTGTTAAAACCACATATTTAAAATGTTGAACATAAAATTAGGTGATCCAATCCCTAAGGGATACTGTTTGTTTCACAATTATACCTACACTGTAAAACCCAAAAAGTTAAGGTAACTCCAGATAAAACCATTTGAAAAAAGCTATTGCAACAAACCATTTAAGTTCAAAAATGAATCCTATTGAGTACTGTGAACTTAATCCATTTGAGTAAACGAAGCAATTTGTGCACAGTAAAACACAATAAATTAAGAGAACTCAAACCAACTGGGTCCTGTAAAACCCAATTAGTTAAGGCAACTCAAACCGTCTAAGGAAACCGATTGCTACAAACCATTTGACTTCAAAAAACGAATCTATATGAGTACTGTGAACCTGTGGAGAAATGAGGGACTTAATTAACTCATTACCTTCAATACTGAGTTCAAAACTTTCAGTAGTAATAACTTAGTAGTATTAACTTTCAGTAAAGTAATTTCATTTGATAAAGTTGACTGTTGGGTTTTACATTGTAACTAATGCGATCATACTCATAAAATAAGGGTTAAAACCAAGCAAGTCTGATGCAAAGCAAGATCTTTACCATTTCCTCTTAGTGCTGTTTGTTCTCTAGTTGTTTTGAAGACCATGTGGCACCGATACTTTTAACAAACCTGAAATGAACGGTCTCATTTGATAAAACTAAGTGCAAGACCATGAACTGTTAAAAATAATAATAAAAAAATACATTAAGAAATTTACTGAAAAACTTTCTCAAGGCATAAAATTGTTCTTAATATGTAGTAGATGTTTGTTATCGCAAAAATAAATGATACTGGAATTTTAAAAAAGAACATTCGGAGAATCATTACTTGTATTAGTAACTTGATTTCTAGGTAACAAACTTAAGGCGTCAACCTTGTTTTTTGTTTTGTTTGGTTTTTTTTTTTGAAAATGTAGCACGTACTCATTTTCTCCCCAGTTCTCAGATGCACAAGAAGTGTATTTTTAGTTTTGTAACTTACCCTTTACATCAGTCTGTGTGGTGATCCTCCTATAGTATGGAACATTGATTTCATAGGTAGTAGCTTAGCTAGCACATGATGGAATTGCTATCATAACTACAGGATCTCTGTAGAAGAAAGGATGTTTTACCTCCCACACCTTTCTTTGTCTGTCGCCCTTTTCCTTGACTGTGACTCTATGTGTTCTTTAGCTTTCCTTTCCTCAGCAACGGGGTTTGTGGTGCATCTGAGCAGGAAAGAAAGACCAAACACTGAGTCTGACTTTGTGCACAGACCTCATTTTGCATCTGCACTTTAAGAAAGAACACAGTCTGGTTGCTTATCTTTTATGCTAAGCTTGTTAAGTGTTCGTCTGTCATGAATAAATAGATAAGGTAAAAAATTATATGACAAAAACGTTTTATTTAAATAGTTGTTTTTATTTGAATAAGTTTTAGTTTTGTTAGTTATACAAGGTTTAACTTAATATTTTAGTCACTTTGAGATGTTGAGATAACTAAAAAAATTTAGTTGTTCACAAAAGATTGTTGAATTGTTTAATCTTGCTTCAAATCATCCACTGATTAATAGATTATTAAATGACTTTGAATATGTAAAAGCAGGATGTTTTCTGAGTGTTCAAAATTGACAAAAACCTGTGCACATTTGATGATGCAATGCTGTCAGTCAATCGCAATCAAATTAACCATTTCATTCCCAAACACTGCTGTCAATTACTAGAAAGTGCAAAATTATTAAGAAGCCAATAACAAAAGTCTTTTTGTTTTAATATATGGTATATTAAGCCTTTACATTTTGAAATTTTATTACATTTTATGCAATCAGGTTAAAGGTTAGTAAGTAAAAAAAAAAAGAACTCACCTGTTGTGCAAGTGTCGGATGTATGCGATGAGTGAGCGATTAGAGTGATCTGGAAAATGTTCAGGTCACCCCTTTTATAATGTTTAGCTTGACATTCAGTGGAAATTAGACACAGTTTCCCTACTGGGTGTTGGTGTGTGTGTGTGTGTGTGTGTGTGTGTGTGCGTGCGTGTGCGTGTGTGTGTGTGTGTGTGTGTGTGTGTGTGTGTGTGTGCTTTCAGATTGTACACACAAGTATGTAGTTATAACTGCTAGTCAGACTGTCTTCACATCTTCTTCAGAAATTATGTGGCATTTTGTTATTTCTGTTTCCTATTTTAGAACCTCTATATTGCAGCAGAATACCATTTTGTTTTCCTGAGTGATTTCTGATGGGGTTTTACGCTTATAGTTTTCATCGATATTTGGCTGTTCTATTGTTATCTGATTACAGATATTTACAATCTGAATTTTTTTATAAACTATTCCTTGGATGTTGAGGAGTTGAATTCCAAAATCATCTTAATTATTACAAAGAAACTCTGCATGTTCTGTTTGCAATATATATTTCCAATATATATTTTAAAACATACTACTTAAAATTAAAAAAAGTATTTTATGGATCACATCGTTCCTTTCTGATTTAAAAGCTGAGATAAAAATTACAAAAATACATATTATTAAATAACACTTAACTATTATTTATTTAAGTTTAAGGCATATGATGCATATTTCACATCAAAACCTGGTAAAGTCCATTCCGGAAGACCGGAAAATGAGATTACAAAGAAAATAACCTATTACGTGTTTGGAAAGTCCGTTTGCAGGGTGTGTATATGACGTTGTATTCGAGTTCTGGGGGGAGACTGAACATATATATGTCGATAGCATGTGTGTCGATTAGAATAACGCAGAAAAAAACATCCTCATCCTGTGGTTGAAAAGGTTATTTGAGTGTTTTTGAACAAATTGTTCTACAATAATGACACTCCCATGCGCATACTGTATGCAGACTTGCAAACCTTTTTTTCAATCGTCTAATACATGCACAGAAAAAAAAGCATGTTTAAAATGTATATTTGTGAAGATGAAAAGTAAGTCATTTTTTAAGCATGTGTCTTAGCAACATATTTTAGGACTTTTATAAAGAGTGAAAAATTAAGAACTTTACATAATATGA
>CAIGQQ010026963.1:5204794-5220753 GCA_903798035.1 Danio albolineatus
CTGTATAAATATATATATATATATATATATATATATATTTATACAGTAGTATACATGTGTATTGATAAACTAAGACAAACATTTCTGGTCATGCTTTTCAAGACTATGTTTCTAAACCATTTATCTTCATATTTCAAACCTGGAAAAACTAAACACAAAACTATTATTTCTATAAAATCTTTCAAATCTTTTTCAAATGTAATCTTAATTTTCCATACATAGATCAAACTACATTATACCTTTATATACAACAATATTTATGCTAGTCAATTTAAACATCCTTTACCATTATATAACCCACAAATAGACAAATAATTAAAACACAACTACTTAGTTTGAACATTTTCTTTATTACTTGTCTTTATGTGACTTATATAGTAACACATTGCATTTCATAAATGGAATTTCATACTTTTTTTACTCCAGGTTTGAATGTAAAAACATCAATAGCTGGTCTATTTTAAATATTTTTGCCATATGTTTGAGTTGCAAATGCACCAGACAAACCCACATTCTCACTTTGTTCCATTATGTCTGAACATTTTTTAAGCAAAAAAGCTTGTTCGTCATTTTTTAACCAGTTCTGTGCAAAAAATAAAAAGATTTTTTTTATCTTAATTTTAATTGTAATTATATAGCTAGTATTTCCTGATAAATGTGAGGATGCTTTCAAATAATGATTAATTACTAATACAATACCTGACAGGAATGAGAAGAGCTTTACCGACTGCAATCTCCATCATAGACTCTTTTTTCGATCTTGATTGTTCAGCAAACCTAAACAGTGGGAGGAAACAGACGTGTGTTAAAGTCAAGTCAACATTCAGTGTGGAGAGTCTGTTCTGTTTTACAGCAGCTCAAGTCAACATGAGCATGTACCTGTGCTAATGATTTAGAAAGATATAGATATTGTAGATACAGAAACCACAAATAAAGATTAAATATTAAAGCGAACTGTAATGTGTCATTTTCTTCATTCATGTTTTCTGTCAAATAGTTAATGTAGCACCATATAATGAGTTGTAGGTTATAGCAATGGAATCTTTTGTACAGATAGACCATTTTGAGGGATGTAAACAATAACAGTGACAATAAATAATGTTATGACAGCTGTTTTAACATTGAGATATGATTGAATTGCCTCTTGTTATGATTATAAAATAGTTTGACAACAAGTAGGAAATGTTCATGGCCAACGACATGTGAGTGATATTTCAAAGTACAGACAGCTTTTTAGTGTTTTGGGACCAAAAGTTACTCATGGCTAGACATAAAGGGATATGAATGCATCCCTGTTTTCTCACTATACACAGCAAGTCAAATATCTGATTCAGGCACTTGTTGCATACATTGATTTCACTATATTAAGCAGGATTGATTGCTCTGTCTAAAGATAAAAATAGCTTAGCAATCGATAACTTTAAACACAATCGGTCTGTAATCGAGCTCTTTTTTCTCACTATTTGATCCTGTTAGATTACCAGTTGCATCTCAGAAACCACTGATTAGATTACACAATAAGAAATGTATTTTAAGGAATGCCATTTGGGGAAATGGGCCCCTCTAATGTACAAGAAAGTAGCTTTAAAAAGCTGTATGAAATTCAAAACCAGCAATTCTTCCAAACAAGAGGTGCTTCTTAAAATCTTTAGTTCACCCAAAAATGAACATTTTGTCATCATTTACTCATCTTCCACATGTTCCAACCCTGTTTGAGTTTCTGTCCTCTGTTGAACACAAAGAAAGAAAAAACAGACAGCAAAACAGCTTTTTTCAACATTCTACAGAGCAGCTTGTTTTGCGTTCATGTTTAGAACCCCTCGAGTGTGACTAAATGGTGAGGAAATTTCATTTTAGGGTGAACTATTTTCCTTTAAGCTCAACTGATCCTTCTCATAGTATGGATGAATGGTTGGCTCTTTTAGAACGATTCAAAGCTGCAAGCTGAATGGCCACAACTGTTTGGTTAAAACTGTTTAATACAACTCTGACCTGGAAAGACCACTAATATAATTTTAAAAGAAGTGTTTATATATAAATATAATAATAGAATATGTAAATAAATAAAAGAATAGTGTAAAAAATAACCAATTTGCAGGCAACTACTTTTAATAATTCTAACAATGCCTGAGAGCAAAATATGATTTAGCGAAAAATGCAATCACTGCACTGTTATTGTATAAATATGTAACCAGATGTAATATCTTCTGCATGAGCAGCTCAAAATAACCGTGTTTTATAATTAAGAGACTCAATTTACAGTACACTCAATCTCTACATGTGTTGAGATTTTGAATCATTTATAACTTTCATTTAAAATGGCAGCGCTCTGTGGTTTAATGTGACACAAAAGAAAGAAAAACATGATTTTTAAAATATTATTTGTTGCTATACAGTGTTGTGCGAAATGGAACCCCTTCTTTGAGAACGTAAATAATTATGACAAAATATTAGCGATCATAGTCTATCATTATGCATTATGCATTGTGTTTCCGTCTGGAGCACCACTGAGGATTTGAACCTTTTTAATAGTGTAATAGAGTCCCTTGATTGTCCTCAGTATGAAAAAATGGATCTCAAAATCACATAGTTGCTGCTGGAAAGGGTTCATATGCAAAAGACGCTGGAAGACTGAATAATTTGCAGGACAAGGAGAATTTTTCTGAAGCAGTTTAACTGTTCAGAACAAACAAGGTATCATAAATGACCATCACAAAGAAAAAACTAACAGTATTAAAACTGTAGCAGGGGATTATTTGAATTATTTCAGCCATTTTTTTTTTGCTTTGTGAACTATATGTCAACATATTTTCTGTAAGAAACTTTACTCAGGACAGTGCTAAATAAAAAGCAAGACTGTTTGATCTATCTTATTTTGTTGAACATTTTCTATATTTTTACAGATTCTGCAAGGGGTTCCCAAACTTTTGCATAACACTGTATAAAAAAAATTGTTGTTTTATAATATGTAATACATATTCATTGTAATATAAAATCAATAATACTCATAATAATAATATCACTTACATGTTCGTAAATTTGTTCTCTCTATATAAACAAATAATCAAATATATATTTTAATGGCTATTGAAATTAGTTAAAAACCCTATCAAGCATTTTAAAAATGTTTATTATTATGCAAATTATCTTCACTGGCATCCTTTTAGTTAACAACACAGATAACAACAGCGATTTATTATTCCTGTTATGACACTATTATTTTAATATTGCTTATTTATTTTAGACCTAATATAATGATTATAACATTAATATATAATACATGATTTAAAAAAGCAAAGAGGCCTAATAATAATTAATTGCTAGGAGATAATAATAATTATTATTACTACTGAAGTATCATTAGATGATGAAGTGTTTTTTTACTTTTGTAATTAATATGATAAGAAATGTTTATTCCCACAACAAACCCCAAAGCGTGTCTTTAAACTTTAAATAGCCGAGGGGGGCGTGTGCGGTCTGGAGCGACCAACGGGAGCTCGGTGGGAGGGATAATCCAGCAGAACCCGTCTTCCTTCTGACCTCTGGAAAAGCATGGACGTTCTTCCTACTAAATTTAGACATTTATTTGTGAGTGTGCAGTATGAGCTCCAAACCCTGGTTCTCGTTCGTGTCAATGGATCAGGCCTAGATCGGTCGAGGCGAGGACGGTGACGGACCCTCGCGGGTCTCCGGTGGCACTATGTTCAGCAGCGCAATCTGACAGAGCAGCAGAAACAGACGCAATGGCGCAGGGAAATAACAACAATTTCCTAACTATCCCCTCACAACAGGGTCTTTTCAAGACAGTTAGAGTCGAACGTTCTGATGACAACAGTAACGATGAAGATGAAGAAGAAACAGAGGAAGACGTCCGGCTTATACCGAGGTCTTCTCCCGTTCCCAGGAAGCGAGGTTCGTCCATCGCGGATGAAACCGCCGAGTACATGCGAATTCGTCTCGCGTTAACAGACAGAAGAGTCTCGTTTGTAGACAGTATGGGAGCCGAGCTGGCTGATGTCAGGATGTTTGTCCCGTTTGATTCAGACGAAGAGGACAATTCAAGATGGGAGGAAGAGGAGGCGAAGTACCGTAAAGCCTACAGCGAGCCCACTTACCGTCTTTGGCCGGAGTTCCAGGCGCTCACCGGCCCAGAACTCTCGCTCGCCGTCCACACCAACAAGCTGGAGGTGGACAGCGTGACACCTGTACCAGACGAGCCTCTCTCCTTCGACGTGGTCATTCGTGTGCTTAACATTTCTTTTCACAAATCAGTCTATGTCCGGTCGACTATGGACGGTTGGATCAATCACTTTGATTACCCAGCCGAGTACGTCCAAGACTCAAACGACGGCGAAACAGACAAGTTCTCCGTGAAGCTGTCTTTTGCTCCACCGTACCTGTTCAACGGAGCACGAATTGATTTTGTTGTGCGCTATGAGACGTCAGATGGAGAGTTTTGGGCGAACAACTCTGGAAGGAATTACTCGGTAACTCTCCTACAGTCTTATGAAGAAGACTCGGTCCAGACCTGCACGGCGGAGAAGCCAGAGCTGAGAGGAATCCTGAAACCTCCCCGGTATCGGTAAGTGGGCGTCAATAGACTTATTACAGAGGTCAAACCCTATTAAACCTATGTTTAGCCAGCTTTCAGGATTATTCTTTCTAACAACAAAAGATTTATCCGTTTGCTAATAATAAAAACAAATATTTAAGATTTATTTATTTACTAAATATCACAAGAATTAAAAAAAAAAGCTAAAACAATTGCAGATTTGTCGTTATTTTTGTCGGCCAACCGGCTTGCTAATAAATTCAAATGTTCATATTTGAATATCGCCAAGTAAAGCGCAGATAAAACGCTGGTAGGGAATACCATATGCGGAGACCATCAAAGGCATTTGTGAATGCTCAAGGGAGAATACCGTCACTCCACGTGTTCAGACTTTGATCAAAAAATACCAAAACAAAAAATTCATTCGTTTTCCTTTGG
Source organism: Danio albolineatus (assembly GCA_903798035.1). Taxonomy (NCBI): domain Eukaryota; kingdom Metazoa; phylum Chordata; class Actinopteri; order Cypriniformes; family Danionidae; genus Danio; species Danio albolineatus. Next base: position 5,209,785 of record CAIGQQ010026963.1, read on the forward strand.
CTTAGTCCCTTTATTCATCAGGGATCACCAAAGCAGAATGAACCGCCAACTTATCCAGCATATGTTTAACTAAGCGGATGCCCTTCCAGCTGTAACCCAGTACTGGGAAACACCCAAACACTCACATTCACATTTATACACTACGGCCAGTTTAGTTTATTCAATTCACCTATTTAATTTCACAGTTTGCACTGTGGGGGAAACCAGAACACACAAAGGAAACCCACGCAAACATGGGGAGAGCATGCAAACTCCACACTGAAATGTCAATTGATCCAGTCGGGACTTGAACCAGTGACCTTCTTGCTGTGAGGCAACAGTGCTAACCACTGAGCCACTATGTTGCCCCCAAACCAAAAATATTAGTGGATTAACTTTGACTAATTTAGTGTTCACCTAAAGAACAACAGTGTGCGCTACCAAAATTGTATATTTTGATTTCACACAGAATTTTATAACCATTGACACTTTGCAGCATATCCTTGATTGACCTTAGGCCTCGTTTACACTAGTGCGTTTTAATTTTAAAACAGCGTTTTCGCATGAAAACGATCCGTGTCCACAATAGCGTTTCACCCAGCGTTTCTGAACACGTATCCGTCCACACTACTCCACCAGAAACGTATATCACGTGACCATTCGCACACTCTGGGCATGCGCTTTCAAGTATAAACAGGAAGCAGGTGTCTCGCTGGTTCTTCCCGGTGTAACCCAAAACCAGCATTCTAAATAGGGCTTACGCCGCTTGAAACGCGAGTGATTAGCGAGTGCTCAAACAATAGCTTGCCTCTTGCGAATATATGCAGCTGTTGTAGTAAAAAAGGGAGAGTTTAACTGCACAATAGTGCCTAAAACGGACAATAGTTCTCCCAATGCTCCTATTTCTATGTCCAGCAGCCACGTTGAGCAGCAGCGTTTTAGAATGAAAAAGGCCTCTCCAGAGTTTCCAAAAAGCTCCGTTTTCAGTGCTCGAAAACTCCGGCGTAGTGTGGACGGATGGCGTAACCGTAGCAAAACTGATGCGTGTTAAAAGGAAAACGCATTAGTGTAAACGGGCCCTTAAAGTCTGCATGCACCGGAAGTTAAGATTGTCTTTTTCCCCCCATATCATTACATACATACAATTGAAACAGGCCTAAAATTGGAAAAATAAATGTATGGTGGTGTGTTTTTTTAGATTGATGGACAAAAGCAGGGCAGAAACAAGACAGGCACTGATAGCCCCTCCCTAAAGGCATTCCATGTGACCAGAAGTGAAGAAAAGTTATTTTGAGTGGTTTTTGAGTGATTAAATATGAGGGCAACATTACATTTTTTAAATAATGAAGTGCACAGATACTGGAGAAACAAATACTGTGGAAGTCAACTACAAGTGTGAACACAAGGTGCAATTGTTACAATGCATAGCAATAGTAAAAGTGTGTTGAACTTTACAGGCCGCATTTAAAGTATAGTTCACCAGAAATGACAGATTACTCACCCTGTTCGAAACCTTTTGGTTACTTGTGGAAAGCAAATTACGTTTTAAAGAATATTAGCAACTGATAGGAAAGTAGGAAAAAGTCAATAGCAGCCAGTTTCCAACAGTCTTTAAAACATCTTTTGTGTTCAACAGAACAAACTCTGTAAGGCTTGGAACAGATTGAGGGTGAATTAATGGGTGAATTAACATTTTTTGAGGAATATCTCTTTAAGCATACTTAGACATCCATGACAATCTGCACACTGTCTGTGTGATGTTTTCATCATCAAGATTGTCCATGGATGTTACAGCTAAAGCAGTAAGCAAATGATGATGACGTGTCAAAAAGTAGGTAGTGCACATGTGTCTAACTCATCCATCCATGTTCATTCATGCTGGATTACACTGTGAAAGCTGTGCAGACATGGCTCTGCGTGTGAGATGAAATGGGAAAAAAAGCGGACAAGCACCGAAAAAGAAGTATACCAAGGCCTTTATATCACATCTGTATATTGTTCGAGTTTTGGGGTTGCGCAGTCTCCCCACCCCCTCACTCCCTTTTAAGAATGGCAGCCATTCAAGGGTGTGCGAGGAGGATGAAAATAGGACAAGGCAGGTGTCACTTTCAGCTCTAGCGTATCAAGACCTTACCTCTGACCTTTCTGTTAGGGTTGCACGGTAGAGACACAACAAACCAACAAAAGAAGACACAAACCTACGCCGTTTCCCTCGCATGATCCATTCTTTCCACTTTTCATTTTCGGTCTGGGATATACAGAAGAACAAAGAAAACAGAATAAGCTTGGTTAAAGATGCCACACACAACATTGTGATGGAGATAAAAATCAGAAGTGAGTTTCGATCCACAGAGTCTCGCAACCTTTCCTCAAATGTCAACGCTTGTTTCTATTACATTGCTCAAACATGCTACGACTACAAGGTCATAAAAAGCATATCAGTTAAAGCGCTTATACACACACACACACACACACACACAAAAAGCTCAATATGTAGAGACGATATGGAAAAAAAGTTGTTTAAATATTATGCTAGATTGCATGGCGATATTTGGACTGGTCCATATTTCATTATTAGATTAGTCATGTGGTTTAAGGGTGAGTGAGGGCGAGACTCACTCTTTACCCACAGATGTGAAAAAGCATCCCAAACTCAAACTCTGGAGGCGGTCAGATGTTACCAAAGCAGCAAATGTCACAGAGGTCACAGCTATTTTCCATTTAGTTCGTAAAGCAATCTTGTGGCAGTCTGCCCAATGGATTACTTTAAGAGGCGTAGCTTGCTCAAAAATCATCCTCATGTCATTATTTAAACTTCATTTTTGATTGTGGGATGCTAAACAAAATAAATTAATAAATGTTTGTTACCATAGAGCTTTGGTTAAAGTTGACTTCCCTTGTATAATACTCAAACATTTGTTAAGATCTATTGTTTTATGTCCCAAAGAAGAAAGTCATTCAGGTTTGAAGTGAAATGACTCGTGGCACAGTCAGGACTTGAACCAGTGACCACCTGTAAGGCGACAGTGTTAACCACTGAGTCACTGTGCCACCACTAATTTGGTCATTTATTTCCCTAATTTGGCAGCTGTCAAATGTCACCTGGAAAACAGATGGAATTTCTGTTTCGAAAAAAAATGTTTGGGCTCTATTTTAACGATGTAGGCGCAAAGTCTAAAGCGCATGGCGTAAAATCATTAAGGGCATATCCGAATCCACTTTTGCTATTTTAAGGATAGAAAAACATATTTTGCGCCCTGGCTCATGGTCTAACAGGTTTGTGCTAACTCTCTTATTGAGTCATGGGTAGGGCCACACGGAATCTGCGCGCGCAGAATTCCGCAGATTTCCATAGATTTTTAGCCCATCATTAATTCTGTTTATTTACTGGTTTAAATGTGTGTAATATATTTATTCAGTTTTCAAATTAATTTCAGTAAAAATATTGATAAATATGAAAATATTCATATGTTTTTTTTTACAATACAGTTTGTAAAGTACTATTTTCTGTCTTTTAGAAGAGATTTTATACGAGAGACTTGCTTTGTTTACCAAATAAAGTGGATCTAATTGGATTTGCATTGTAAACATTAAACAAAAGTTTAAAAGGTATTACTTTTTATTTCATACTTAAATTTTTTAGTTATGATACTCCTAAAATCATTCCGCATAAATCCGCAGATTTTTGACAAAATATTCCGCAGAAATAGCACAAAATGTCAGCAGATTCCGTCTGGCCCTGGTCATGGGTGTGTTTTGAGCATAACATACATCAAACCATTCAGAGTCTCATCTCACATTCCTTTTAAGAGTCAGTTACACCGTACCATGGTCCATTTGCTATTTACATGGCGGACTTTGTAAGAGGAAAAACTGGATCCTTCACTAGCGAGAAAACAGTTAAACAGATCATCTGCGCAAGGATAAAGTACGAGCCTCCTCCATTTGGCCTCCTATTGGTCATTTACTGCTTTACTTTCGTGGATGAGGAAACTGTATTGTACACACTCCGCTGAAGACATCCGTTAGCCTACATATTTAATTTTGTTTAAGTGCAAAGATTCTAAATTCAGTTCTAATTTCCAGCAAATGAATAAACGAACAAATATAATAAAGTGTGTTGTATCCAAACACACGCCCTATTCTTATGTCCCATATGGTGACGCATACATCTTCAAAACTTAACAGGTGGACAGATCTAAACTTGTTTTTATTAAAACAAATATAAATGTGCATATGATAAATAATACTGCTAATAAAACTAACTTTATACAAATTCAAAGGAATAAATAAACTAAAAAAGCCCCCGAGATGAGAAAGGCATGGAGGCTGTGGTTTTTATATTTATGTAGAAGATAATAGTTTTGTAACATTTTAATCCTTTAATTTTTTTTCCTATGTAAAGATATTTGTGTATTGCTGTACATCCTGTGTGTATTAAGAAGTGTGTAAGGGTTTTGTATAGGGATGCACCGATATGGATTTTTAATGGAAAATTAAAATAATATGGATAACCGATAACTCTTAAGATTTGGAGGCCGATAACTGATATACTGTAGCTGATAAATATAAATAATTCAAAATGTTTTATTTTATAGAGTGAACAACTGATTTTATTATAGAAACTTAATAAGAGTTTGAACTGATCTTATGAACTGAGTAGCCTACTCAAAGCAATAATTTTTAAATTGCATTTGATTATATGACCTCTATTCATTTCACATAAATTAGTGTGCCGAAAATAAATTATTTCCTTTTCTTCGTATAGCAAATTAACAAGCAACTTTGCTTTTGCATAAAAACACTAGGTAAATAACAAAATGGGATTTAATTAACAAACAAGTAAAATAAATATATTTTAAATAAAATGAAAATGAAAGAACTGAAGAACTGAAACCAGCTCAAATGTTCTTGAATAAAGCGTGTTACAGTCATGTGCATAGAGGTGTTTTGACAGTTCAGAGCCACCATAAAAGCGAAAAACTAAATACAGATAGTATTACTTTAGAAAATGCAGCATAAATTCGTCCCATTTGGGGTTTTAGATTCATTTAAAAAATATGATGCTTTGTCTTTTAACCCACATCATTTTTTTTTCTTACTGTATGGAATTCTATTTAAAATGCTGATCTGGTCTTTTATTATTAATGATGTATAATAATAATAATAATAATATAAAGGATTTTAATACTGTAGAACTGAATGTTTACTGACATCCTAAAAAAAATTATTCTTTCGATGTGTGTGTTTTCTTTTAGAACTGCCAGTGGTTATGATGACTGTGATGACAGAGAAGATGGTATGTGTTAATTGTCATAATGTCATTTGACAACTTATTTATCTCTGGATGGACGAAGCAAATGTTGATCTTTTTATATTTAGGATATCTCAGATTTTGAAAAAAAAAAATGTATTTTTTTTTTTTATTAGCTAATCTAAGCAATGACGAGTGTGAAGCCCCGGAAAATCAAGACTATTTTGCACAGCCAGCTATAGTTCAGCCAGAGATCGACATCGAGGTGAGTGAGATTTGCTTTATATCACTAGTTCTGAAAGCGAATGAAAAACACAAACATACTTAAAAAGTTTAAACATAAGTTTGCTTTCCCCACCTGACTTTAACCTTTACCAGATTTCCATGATGGTTTTCATGTGCGGTATAACAGCAATTTTTTTTGTAATTGCGGTATCGGAAAACTCTCTGTGCTGTCTAGACACCCTTACAGTGATTCATTGTATGTTGCGGTATACAGTTATTTATCTTATCAGTGCTGTCTTTTGTTTTTTCTCTATCTATTCTTATACATAGGATTCCTGTCTGTCACTATTGCAACAAATGCAAGGCTGTAGTGTTTTTCAGAGCAACCCGGTCTAAAGATAACTCAAGAATCTCGATATTACATTCAACTTTTAACTCATTGATTGCCTATTGTCTTTTTTATGCTAGCTAAAATACTGATTACGGTTTTCATCATACTTGCATACTCACACAGGCCAATACGCTTGTTAAAATTACATCCAACATTTCACTCTGCCAGTAACCACTTGCTTGTCTAGTTGCGGTGTTGATTTGAAGCTGTTTAAAAGGGCTATCTGTAAGAATTTGTGTATTTTTGTATCACTTTTAAATTAAACAAATACTTATATTTTAAAATATCCACAAATAGTGATTATGTTCTGCAACATCAGTTTGCCACACAAAGATGATTAATTAAAATGATTGTCCTATATAGCCAAATTTATATAGTCTTAAATACTAAATGTACTTTAAAAACCAATTATAATAACATGGTCATTTTAATTACCTCAGCTTTTGACATGATGCTGGTGAATTGGAGAGCTTATGCAAACGTATTCAAATCGCTATGATCTGATGCTTTCTTGACTGAGATTTTCTCCATTCTGTCATGTTTCTTCACCATGAGTTTATTTTAGGAAATGGGCTATATGCAGCCAGCTCAAGTGTTTCCGGTGAACTGTCATGCCATTACAAAATCGCAGCGTTAAAGTTTTGGTTTCTTTAGAAGTGAATTCACTCCCTAATTGATATACGATATAAAATGGGTATCAGACAAAACAAGAAGCATTCAATTAAATTAAGTTGGTCTGCAACAAATCTTTAAAATATTGAAATATATTTATCCTAGTTGGAGTTTCATCTGCTGCTCTTTCATCTTGTTTTACACCTAAAAATAGTCAAATTAACCATTCGGCAGAATTTTATCAGGCTGGCTGTTAAACACTTGCTGTGCATATAATCCACTGACTCGGGTAGTTTCTTGTATGCAAAAAGGTGCTGGCTGCAGTTCACTTAATGACCACTGGTGTCGCTAACTAGTGTCTGGTCTGTCGTCAACCATTTGAAAATAAACAGACACTTAATTATTTAATTACCAGAAGCCCTAGTTCAAAATGACAGTAGACCCTTTTCACATTTCTGGGTTTCTTAGTAGCGGGAGTCGCCATAGTTTGGAAAACAAAATATTTTTTTTACAATTTTATTAGCTCAAATAATAAAAGAAAATCTCCACGATGGTGTTATAAAGACTTAAAGAAAAAGGAAAAAAAACTGCGAGACTGATGACGGCAGCCAGAGGGTGAGGTTAACGTCTAATTTGCTGTCCTGACTCATAGACGCTGCATTAAAAATGCCTTGCACAAGCGGTAATTCGTTTTTTGTAATTTGAAGCGAAGATGATATAAAAAATAAATACATGTTCATACTTAAAAAAAAAAAATCAGAATATTAAAAACTTTCAAGGATTTAAGATTGATGACCGTTAAACGGGTCATAACAGGTTTGTGGGTCTGTTGTTCTAAACCTAAATAACCTTTAAATGAAACCACACCAAATAAATACATTATTAGAAAATGTTGATAGCCAAATAGTTCTGTTTATTCATTCATTCATTCATTTTCTTTTCGGCTTAGTCCCTTTATTAATCCGGGGTCGCCACAGCGGAATGAACCGCCAACTTATCCGGCATTTGTTTTACGCAGCGGATGCCCTTCCATAGTTCTGTTTACTTAAAAAAAAAAAAAAATAGAAGTAGAAGAATTTAATACAGTTGACACAACTTGAGCATAAATGTTGTTTTTCGGTTTAAATGTCTTTTTAATTGTGGACTAGTAAGCCTTTAATATACACTACCGGTCAAGTTTTTTTTTTTTTTTTTTTTTTAATTGTTCATCAAGGTGGCATTTATTAAATGTAATTTTTAAAAAATTGTTAAACTTATTTATTTAATATTTATTTAATACTTATTGTATTCTGTAGTTTCAAATGAAATTATTACTCCAGTCATTATCTGCTTGTTAAGTGTGACGTCACTCGAAGTAGCTTCCTTGTCCAAGCCAAACATAAAAAATGGTTATAAGAAACTTTTACAAAGCGATGTATTACTTTCAAAAATCACAATCGCAATATATACATCCATGCCTAATATCAAATGGCCAGAAAGTGATTAATGCAGCAAGTCTAGAGACTCTTGTGTATACCATGATTTTATATAAAATTCCCTTTAATTTCTGAAATGAAGTTGCCATAAACGAATATTTTCTCCATTCAAATGAGTAGCGACTTGGACCCGGAAACAGTATTCCAAACGGCACATGATCAGTGATGACTTAACAAGCGGATTGCTTTTATTATGATTACCATTAATAATAACAATATTAACAATAATTAATATTAGAGTGATTTCTGAAGGATTATGTTACTCTGAAGACTGAAGCTGAAAATTCATCTTTAAAATCACTGGAATAAATTGTTAAATGAAATTATAAACTACTTTCGAAGAGTTAGTTTATAGTGTAATAACTTTTCAAAATGTTTAAATTTGTACTGTATTTTTGATGAAATAAATGCAGCCTTGATGAACAGGATGAGCTTTTTTTTTTTTTTTAAAGCATTTCAAAATCCTACTGACCCCAAACCTTTGACCGGTAGTGTATATAAACGTTATTTTCAAATATATTTTTAATTGTAGTGTTTGTTTTCGTTGATAATGCTGACAAAATGGCAAAACCTTTTAATAACACTAGTCAAGCAAAACCTCTTCTCCAGTATATATTAAAGAACAAAAACAAAGATATGTATTTGTTGATATTGTTATTCTTTTCATCTGTCTACCTGAACAGCTCATTGAAGCTTCGGCATCAACTTAGGTAATGTGCATGTGACTTGTCGACTTAACGCCTTGCTAATGTCACCCATTCATCGTGTTGCATGTAACGTGCATCCTGTATCATGTCCCATAATACATAATGTCTATAGAGCAACAAAGTAGAAACTGTTTATGTTCATGTTTTAGTTTTAAAAAAGTTAACTTGGTGTAAACTATATATTTTGTTTTGAGTATTATATAGGCAAGTTAGTCTGGTAGTAAAATCGGACTTTAAAAGGTCCTCTTTCTAACTCCTAAAATTTCCCACAAGAGACAAAAGCTGCTGTAAAAGTGGCAATATTTTGTTTTTAACTAAATGTTGGTCTGTTTTATTGGGCTCCTGGGCTGTTTTCCCACAGAGTGTTTTGGCAAGTAGTCAGCAGGGGGAAAAACACCCCTGTGTAACTGGAGTAAAGACAACGGAAGTAAAACCAAGTTAAAAATGGTAGAAAGTAAGCAGCAGAGATTGTATTGCACTGATTTGATTCTGTGTATGTAGTATTGTCAGTATCACAGCATGTTTACCCTACATTTACCCTGCACAACTTTAAAGAGGCTACCTTTTTAGCATCACAGTTTAAACAGGCAAAATGGTAAGCATCAAGTTTTTAATCTTTTGTTTTTTCAAACCTGTGTAATTTTGTCACAAATGTTCATGACTATCTTTTGAATATTTTGTTTTTCATGAAAGTAAAGTAATTCCTTCTCACTGGCTTAGGCTACTGGGAAAGAGCCAATGGGAACTGGCACAAACTTCCTAATCACAAATTACATCACCATTTGCACTTGAGATTTTAGGTTGTTTATCTAGTGCTTTTTATTAATTGATTTAAACATTAATGATAGTTTTTTTTATACTAATAAATTATTCATATTTTTCAATTATATTTTGTTCAATTTGTTGCATACATTTGTTACTGATAATCATTGATAACGGAAGAAATAACATTTATAAATTGACATGGTCTGAAACAACAGCATGAATAAAATGGCAACAGAAAACTCTTTATACTAATATCAGTAGTTACATGTGCTCTTAATTAGTGCTGGTTTCAACAATATCAATAATCATAAATATTTTTAACAATAATATGCATCAGCAAAGCCATTAACTCTTGATTCTCCAAAGGGTTGCAATCAAGAAATGATTTCTGTAATGCATTTTGAATTTAGATTTTGTGCCATTCATCTTACACTTTTTGTTAGTCGATAGCAATTCAAAATCATAAATGCAAAACAAAGGCTCAGTTTCCACCTGGTTTTAAGATACGTTTTCAGTGATCTGATCACAAGGGGTCATTTAAGACACATTACTTTTTTCTACCTGATACTTTTTTTTCAGTTTTATACAAATATTAGATCAAATTAAATGTGTATTAATATTTTGTTTTGGTGCAATTTTCCACAGCACTTTACATGGAGATCACACTTTAGGTCAGTAGGCAGAGAGTAGGCGGTTTCCTGGGGCTTTACGAAGGCATTAGAAAATGAGAATTTACATCATGAAAGCAATCCAAATGTATTATCAACAACCTCTAGTGATCCAAACCAGGTGTAAACAGTGTCAGTGTTCACTGCCTATATTACATTCTCGATTAAAAGTTCTTAAATTGTTTGGAATGCAAGTTTTGTTACTTTTGCTCTCTGTTGCAGACTGCCAAAAATTTGTCCAGTTCCCCAGAGTCCACCAAGACTTCCTCCATGGCAGGATGTTCTCTGTCCACTTCAGATACTCCCTACGGAGAACCACTTCCACTAGAGTCAATGTCATCCATAAATTTACCACAAATAGAAGAGTCTGGACTTCATCCTTCAATTTTATCCGTCCCCCAATCACCGTCAACCCAGGAGTCCTCAGAGGCACAAGATCCAGTCTATAATGTTCTCCCTTCTGTGTCTTTTTTGGTTCCTGCAGTCCTAGTCCACTCCTATGACGGACAAGAGACAAACAGTAATACATTTGAGGAGTCCAACAACCCCAACCAACTGTCTCATCCACAGGGTGGGATGTTAGCGCAAGTGCCTTTCGAGTTTGGCCAGCCTTCACTGGCTGCGTTTCCAGACACGACACACACAGAGGAAGAAGATCTGAAGGAATTTCAGGAGAAGAAGGATGTTGTGGAAATATATGAAAAAGTGTCAGACATTCAAGAGGAAGCAAGTCAGTATGTAGAAGAAGATCAAATTTGCATTCATAGATTGGAAGATCCCACACAGGCTTCTTCCTCAAAAAAGGTCAAAGTTGCAACTGAAGATGTAGAGGAGCTGATTTTGTCAGAGGGCTTAGAGAATCCGCTGAATGAAGAAGGCCAAAAGGAGTTTCA
>CAIGQQ010026963.1:5220763-5263487 GCA_903798035.1 Danio albolineatus
GAGGGCTTAGAGAATCCGCTGAATGAAGAAGGCCAAAAGGAGTTTCAGGAAAAGGAAGATGTTGGGGAAATGGTTGACAGCTTGGCAGATTTTCTTGAAGAGCCAAGTCAGAATAAAGAAGATAAAATGTACAGTCACAGGTTGGAAGATCCTAAGTCACTTCCTTCCTCAAATGAGGTAAACATTGCTACAGAAGACACAGAAAAGCACAATTTGTCAGAAGGAATAGTAAATCCACTGGATGAAAAGGCTCTAAAGGATTTTCTGGAAAAGGAAGATGTTGTGGAAATTGATGACGGATTGGAAGATATTCTACAAGAACCAAGTGAGAATACAGAAGAAGATGAAATGTACGGTCACAACTTGGAAGATCATAAGTCGCTTCCTTCCCCAAAAGAGGTACACGTTGCAACTGAAGATTGCGAGAAGCTGATTTTGTCAGAGGGCTCAGATAGTCCACTGGATGAAAAATGCCTAAAAGATTTTCAGGAAAAGGAAGACATTGTAGAAACTGCCGAAATATTGGGAGATATTCTAGAAGAACCAAGTCAGGATCTAGAAAAAGATAAAGCTTACATTCAGCTGTTTAAAGAACCCAAGCAGGTAAACATTGCAACGGAAGATGCAGAGAAGCCTTTAGATGGCTCAGAGCAACCTCTGATAGAAGGAACTCAAGGACAGGATGTAGACCTTGTCTCTTCGATTGGAATTAAGACCGGTGAGGTATTTGAGGTGGAAAACACCAAAACAGGTGATGAGGAATCTGAGGCATCTGTGGCTTCCTATTTAGATACCACTTTACAGGAAAGAGAAACCCAAAGTTTACTTATCTATCCAACCAGGCAAGAAGAAGGACTCTTGGATCCAAAAATGCTGGCCTCAACCCTGTCTGAGGACCCAAAAGTTGACAACCAAACTGTTTCCATGTGTACTTCAGAGCATCCAGCAAGCCATCCAGAAAAGCCAGCACTGGTCAGTGGTTCTGAAACATCACCAAGAGCCTTCGATCATCAGCCTTCAACTGTTCAGACTTCAGCAGAAGATGATTTAACGTCTGAGGCTGATGAACTTTCCTATGAGGCATGTAAAGACCTTGAACCTCAGCACACACTGCCAAGAGTCGACAGTGAACTATCTCAAATATCAAAGGATCAGGCTGAGGTCTCTCTGAGCACGTGTCTCATGGTCTCTGCAACCTTCTTCACTGCTGTTATCTGCCTGGCTGTAGGGATTCAAGAGCCCAGCGCTTTTCTGTGTGTGGGATTATTCCTATTGTCCCTTTGGTTCTAATTTCAATGCTGGTCTTCTGTCCCCTTCCATCCACTTCTCCTAAAAAGCCTTAAGACTTGACCTTCTTCCTTTCTCCCCAGTGCCTTGAGGAATTCCAAATAAGAACATTTTCATGCAAGCAAATCTGGTGTCATATTTGTGTTCGTACATGGTTGTAAACAGTGTGAGAGTTAGTGTTTTCAAATTTAGGAGATGAGCTTAAGCTTGGTATGTTGTTTATCATTCAGACCTCCAGTGTTAAATCGGCTGTGGATTATATATCACTAAAATAATCGTTTGAGCAATCAGTATGTTATTTAGCTGAATGACATCACTGTGTACTTCATACATGATTGGTCATCGCAACTGTGACTCAGCTTAATGCTTCATCCTCCATTGCATAGCCACTGGTCCTAAAAAATCTATTTAATATAGAAGCTTGTGAAAGGGATGACTTGATGGAGAGTGTATGTGGTTATATGTGCGACTAGAAATGAGGTGGACTGGACAAACGGTGCAGGTCAATTCAAAACAAAATTTTAGGAACGTTAAGTTTCAGGTTGTATAGATATATCTGTAGTTTTTCTTGTATCACAGTGTGGTATAAGTGAGAAATTAGTCTATTTGTCAACCAATTAAAGAGCATAAACTAGGTATCAAATATTTAAAGGCACTACATTTTGTCACTTTAACACTGTGAAAGGGTATTTGATGTTCTATGTGATCATTTTGTAACTGGGATTACTCACATGCTGTCTGTGTATTAACTTAATAAGAGAATTTGATTAAAGTGTTAGTTCTGTCATAACTTTCTCTGCCTCTGTTGTTCCAAAACTGTAAGAAATCTCATTCATCTTCACAGCACAAATCAAGGTACTAATAGAAATCTGATTTCGTCATTGTATGAATGTTAAGGGTGAACAGACTTTCATTGTAAAAAGTGATTAGTTGCCTTTACTTAAAAGAAGATAGTAAACCCATTGCCTTAAAATTATCAAGTAAACAAACTGCACTTTAAAAAGTGATTAGTTACTTAAAGCGAGTTAACCAATTGCCTTAAAAGCAACAAGTTGACTTTACAAAAATAATGCAAGTAAACCCACTGTAACTTGGAACTGTTGACTTCATTTTCATGAATATGCAAATTGTGCTCACTTTAAAAAATAAATAAAAGTAAACTAATCACTTTTTTCCAACACACCTTTATTATATTTGTCCCCCATACCTTTAACTAACTAATCACTTTTTACAGTGTGCGCATAATTAATAAAGTTAAGTCAATTGGTTTACTGACTTTTAAGTTAAATCAACAGGTTTACTCACTTTTTTTAAAGTAACTAATCGCTTTTTTGTAGTGTAAGTTATGTAATGGGAGTCAATCAGTAAATGTTTTTATAATGCGTATTTGCAGTATTCAAATTTAGTCATGGAAGCTCTTTCAAAGTTGATGCGAACGAACCAATGGTGTTCATTCCTGCACCTTAATGCACATTTGAGCTTCTACATGAACCAATGAGTCTTGTTCCTGCGCATATACGTAGAATAGTTGAGATTACATTTGCTGATGTTTGGATAAACTACAAAATGAATCTGTTCGTCATATAAAGTTCAATTAAGCTGCTTAATTCATATGGATTTGTTTGATCTCTACACGTTTTGAAGCGTCAGAACAGACTTTAAATGAGTGACAGAAAGGGATCAGATTTAATTTCTCATATACACATTTTTGTTGAGAAGATGAACAGATGTCTTGTGGGTTTAGAACATGAAAGCGTGTAAACAATGACAGTATTTTTTTTTATTTTGGGGTGAACTTGAAGAACATGCCACAATTGTGCACCCATCTGCTTTGGAAAGAAACACGAAGTCTCAAAAATCGTCGTCTTGTCAAGTTTGTAGGCAAGCGTATGGCCTTTTGCAGTGCTCTTTTAAAGCGTGCCCCAAGCCTCTGATATCACCCCAAAAGGTCACGCATTGCACTGAAGTCACGGCATCAGGTTACCGGGTGACTACACTCCATTGTAAACAGAGAGGATCGAAGAAATCTTTCACCCTTGGATATCCCCTCTTCCAAAACTCGACCCTCCAAGTATTCAGTCACTAATTTATTGCTTTGTCGTCTCACTGATTTAATGTGTGAACAGGGTTGTGAACGCATTCTGTGGTCAATATCAGGTGTTTTATCATGTTAGTATAGAAATAAAAGTCTATGATTAATAAATGCTGATTCGTTTATTTCAGTAAGTGTACACCCTATGCTGTCATTGTCGACATGGTGTCAAATGATCCAAATTTTGTGCAATTATAAATGTGCGGTCTGACAAAACAACTTAATGTTCTTTTTATAATACAAAGCCAATAAAACAAATTGTACTTCTACAATATATACATATGCACAGATTTTGAGGATGACACGTCCATACTTCTGTGAATTTAAAATGTTTCTTAGCATGTGCTCTTGCAGAACTGATATACCATCTCACAGGAATCAACAAAACATGCTCCAGAACAGTTTCCCAAAAGCATCATAAACATGGGGAGATTTTTTAAGTCAATGCCACAATAGGATCACTGTGCTTTTGGGAAATGCAGCCCCTGGATACTAGTCAGATCTGCGAAAAAATAATCAGATTTAAGCATTTGAACTCATTTATTCATCCAGTCCAGCTCTCAAAGACAGACACTAAAATATCGGTTTGACGGAATGAATATATTTTGTAATTTGTTAGACTATATACACACAATGAAAGCATTTAGCATGTGTAAAACGCAACTGGTGTCGGTCCACCTTCAGTCTAACAAACATCCCTTTCTGTGCATTAATAGTTAGATTTTGCCCCCTGGTGGAAATTTCAGGACGAGAAAAGCCAAGGAGATTGTAGATTTTAGAAATTTTACACTGGTCTAAAATATTTACTAAAAACAGGGCGAAAAAATACAAAGCAAAAATAAAAAACAATTCATCCCATTTGAGCAAATGAAGCATATTAAAAACCTTTTCTGTAAGAAGTTTATGCGGATGATATGATTTGATAAAAACTGTTTTTTTATACACCTTCACTAACTTGTTTTTTTAAAGTTTAAAGTGAAAGATTAATGCCACATTTGATATTCTTTAAACAGATGAAAACATTTCTGTGGTAAAAGTTGAGGTTATTCTTGAGGAAATAAAAAAACCTTAAATATTTACTTAAAAATCTACATTTCGAAACTGTAGAACACATTCAAATTGAACACATGATCTTCCACCAGTCTCTTTTTAGCATGCACTTGCTCTAAAACAGGTACTTTCGACAGGTTGCCACACCACATTTGCACTCCACACGCATACGCTTCTTAGGGGAGCCTGGGAGTCCCATCACACCGAAATTAGTATCCATCTTTGTGCTCTCAGCATCTACTGGATCAACTATGGGATTAAAAGAGAGAGAGAAAAAAAATACTTAAATATATCATTTACACTTTCAAGAAAGTATTTATATCAGAGGCAGACTCATTGCTCATCATTTTGATGGGGTTACAAAATTTAAAATAAGACAAATTTAAATAAGACATTGAACAGCTTTCATTTAGCAAACAACAGGCTGGTTTCTATTACACATTTGCACAAAAATTGCGATACGATCGAACATAAATTTTGTAATGCCGCATGTCAAAATGATGAAAATGTACTAATTTAAAAAGGCATAAAGGATTTATTGCAATAAGTAAGCCACATATTTAATGAAAGAAGATGGGAAGGAAATGGAAAGCCCTAATGGGAGGGAAATCATCTTATTTTTGGGAGAAAAGACAGATATGAGGTGTTTCTAGAAGGTTACAGTATTCTGCAGATGAACTGTGGATTCAGAATATTCATGTCATCAAGTCAAAAGGAGAGATTTTCTACAAATAAATGCATAATATCTTCAAAGAATGACTATGCGACTTTAATGAACACAAACAAAGCTGAAAATTGCAGTTGAGGAATGCTGCTTTGTAAAATTGCTTGAAAACCCCCTTCATGTAAGTGTAAAAACTTTATAGCAACTTTTAATTATTATTATTTTTTGTATTTTAATATAGTTTAATAAAGTAACACAAAGCTGTGATGGCAAAACCATTTTTTATCAATAGCCATTACTACAGTCTTCAGTGTCACACAATGCTCCTTCAGAAATCATCCAAATATGTAGAATTTGTGCACCAGAAACATGAAAAGGAATGAAAAGTTTAAAAACAGAACCTAAATGTTAATTTTAGATCAATTTTAATTGCTTTGCATGTTTTGTTGCATTATTTTCAGCAGTAGTGTAATGAATCAACCGATCCAGATGAGTAAAGGCCAGTTTAATGACCCCCCAATCTGGTCACTTTTGTAGTGCAAACTACTGTCTTCTGTTCGGTCTCATACATACTCTTCATGTTGTAGTCAAAGGTGAGCTCTTCTCCAGCTTTTATCCCACGTGTGGCGAAGAATGCAATCCGTGGCAGCCGCTCATCCAGGTTTTCAATAAACACATTATACACCTGAAGGTTGGGGTCGCACTGGGGATGCAACACGAACGTCATTCAAAGGAGAGCAAGTAAAATGCGTTGTAATTCACTTAAGTTATGATGTATGAAACAATCTCTGTTTGATGCCTGTTTTTGGGTCCAAGCTTTGATGCAACTGAATTGAGAAAACACACTCAATAGCCGTTTATGATCAACGTTTAGTCATAATAGCACATTAAAGCAAATCATTTACATTATTACAATTATGTTGCATCCAAAACACAGATGTTTCAACTATTTTTTAAATAGGTGTGAAGAAAAGTTCTCTTTACACATATAATTCCTTAATGAAGATTCATTACATGGTTGTCTGAATATCTCAAATTAGACATGGACAGTGTTGCATTACAAATTGGTTACAAAGTAACTAGTTACTGTAATTAAATTTCTTCTCTACTGTTATTGGTATTTAAGTACTATTAGTTATAATTAGGCTCACACAGAATCTGTGTGCACAGAAATCCATATATTTCCACAGATTGAGCCCTTCATTTATTTATATATTTATTTATTTATTTATATCATTTATATATTTCCACAGATTGAGCCCGTCTATTTATTTTCTCATGTAAATGTGTGTAAACAAACATTTATTCCATTTTATATTAATTTAAGTAATATTAGTAATATGAAAACTGTACAATACAGTTTGTAAAGTAATATTCATTATTCTCTAATATTCTCTAGTCTTTCAGTAGATATATTAGGAGAGACTTGCTTTGTTTACCAGTTTTACCTTAGTTTTTAGTTACTATATTCTCAAAATCATTCAACATACATACGCAGATTTTGTACAAAATTCTGTGCAGAAATAGCCAAAAATGTTTCCTGCAGATTCTGTCGGGCCCTGGTTATAATGTACTTGCCTTTAATATTGTGAACAGTTCAGAGAAGTAGTTTATTACTTAGGTAACAATGAAGTCACAGACAATTGACAGCACACTGCATGTATGAATTACAGTGTATTGCTTTAAAGCAAATGTTGAATGTTTTATTTAATTGAATGTTTAAGGCTTCATTTTTGCAGAGTAATTATATTTGTTAACTAAAAATATGTTTGTTATTTAAAGTTATAAAATCTAATAAAGCCAAAGGTTTGACTTAAATTGAAAGAATTAGGAGTTTAATTGATACAAATTTGTTGAGATTTATAGAGATTAAGTAAATGTTGATTAAAGTAATTCAAATGCTTTTCGAAGTAATTAGAAAAATAATCTTAAATAAAATGAATGCTATAATTAGTAATCTGTTGCTTTTTTAAAGTAATATATCAAAGACTAAACATGGTTGTAAATATTATAACCATGATTTTAAATAGTATTACAGTACCTGCAAGCATTTATACATTTTTTTTGACATCTGATAGAGCGTTTGGACCCAGAAACCGACTTAACAGTGCCATTTAAAAGAAAGATTCATGTCATGCAGATTAAAATGAAATGAAACCACAACACTTATTTCAAGATGATCAACTCACGCTGTGGTTGACGAAGTGGGAAATGTTTCCATAATGAGCAGCATCCACAGTATACTCGTCGTCCACATAATCCAGGTCAAACAGGTAAGTGGCGCCCTCTTTATCGTATACTTGACCTCTGCGTTCTGCTTCTTCTGTTGTGATGATCTTAAGCGAAACGGAAAAAGAAGATTTTACAACTACAAAACTGGCTTCTTTGATAGACAGACAAACAAAGCCACAGCTATCACAAGGAAGCTGAAACTGTTTGATAGCTGCTTGACAATGCCATTATCTACTAGTGAAGAAAAACATGTTCTGGTGATAACAGGGCAGTGACAACATTGCTCAACTGAAGAAGAGTTGAAATACAAAAATTAGATACCTAGAACCACAATAAATAACTACAATATGCATTAAGAAATTATTGATGAACTTGATTAACCCTAACATTACCAATAAAGAATTAAAACATAAATATTAGGGCTGTACAATTAAATCGCAATAGAAAAAAAATAAATTGCGATTTAAGCACATGCAATTTCTAAACCGCATAAGGCTGCAATTTTATCTATCAATTTATTTAGATTTTTTATTTAGAATACGTTCTTATGCGCATGATTTTAATTTGTTAACAAATCAGAGCTGACGCAGCACACCGCAATTACAGCTAAGCTGAGCGGGAGAAAGGGGTTAACCAATCAGAACTCACTCCGCGCACGACAAAGTTGACTGGGAGAACTGAATAGGTGGTTTTTATTTACGTTTTTATTTATTGTTATGACTGGAATTGAGGTTAGTTCATCTTTATTTTTTCATGTTGTCTGTTTAAGACAAATTATTACAGTTTTATCAAGCAGCTAGTACTACTGTGTACAGTATGTGTTTAACTAGAGTTAAAGTTACTAGTTAGTTAATCTTAATTTATTTTATGTTTTCTGTTTTAAAAAGACAATTTTACTAGTTTTATTTATTAAACTGAATACTATGTTATTTCATTGTGAAATGTTTTGTTATGCACTTCTTGTGCACTGAATACATTTAGAATGTGTGTATGTAACGCGTTTGAAAAAAGCAAAAACTGTTGCCAAAAATAAAAAAATAAAAACCACAATTGCAATATTCGTTAAAAAAAATAAACATCGCAATGAGTCAAAGAAATAACAGCTGAATAAAACTTAATTTGGCATTTAACACGTAATAATGGATTAAAATAATTGCATTCTAATTATTATATAATTATAATCATAATAATTTCAGTTTTAAATTAAAATACTTTTAAATTGAGTATAATATTTTTTGTCAACAAATGAACAAATTATTAGACTATAAATAGTCGGAAGTATAAAAACATAACTGATAAACAACTAATTGCTAAAATCGATAATTAATTCACTGTTCAAATCACCCCAAAAAATATCTAGTGAATCAAAGAAATAAATCAACATATTTATAGATTATCAAATAATCATTAGTTACAGCAATTTAAAAATTAATAGGACGTTTACATGCATCTAATCCAGACTAGAACTAACAACCCAGCTCAAACCCTCTTACCTCGCCGACATACTCCATGACAAAAGTGTTCTTGCGAATGCGCTCCATGGTCCGCACCCCCCATCCCCTGCCATTGTCCGTCCTGAAAATGCAGAGGGAATACTGGATGCCCCTCTGCACCACTCTGTTAGAACATTCGGGCCCACAGCGGCACCTCTTGTTGCATTCATAAATGGGCAACCCGGGCCGAATGCGGACTTGACCCAACTCATTGTACGCAAACTTATGTTGGGACGCTCCAGCACAGCAACCCTCCACAGGGCTGGCCAAACAGTCTGTGCACTCGCAGCCCACGGACACCTCATTCAGCAGGACCCCATCTCCAACCTTATAGTCATTAATGTAGGTGAAGCTCTTCGGTGGACCCTCCAGATCCACCTGGTTGCGAACAGAGATGTAACCCTTATGGGTGCCCAGACTGTTGAGGTGAGTCTCCCACTGTTTGAGGGTTTGCCGGAGTTTGGCCCGCTGGGTGAGGTGTGTTACGGTGGCAGGATCTAGACGACGAGGGGCGGCACGTTTATTCTGTCTCCGCATCTCTGCGTTCAGGTCCTCCCAGAACTGAGAGAGCAGGTTGACACACCTCAGGTTCCTCCGTGGTTCCCATGTGTTTCTGGATTCTGGGTAGCCTTTCCATTTCACCAAGTATAACTCCTGGGAAAGAGGGGAAACATGGAAAAGAGAGTAGGATACAGTTTTAAAAAATATATACATATTTTACTGCTTATAGTAGATTAGCTTGAAGCATGTGCAATTATAACAATATGGTTTTGATTATAAAGATGAGATTATAAAACCTAAATGTATAATAAAAGCCCATTAACATCTCTGAATGAAAAAATAAACATATTTAAAAAGTGTTAATGTTTTAATAAAAAGGTTTTTAAAAATGTCCTTTTCAGAATATGTACTTTTGTCAACGACAATGAAGCACTGGTCAAATTAGTGGAGGTTTCATGGCTAAATTAGATCAGCCTAGTGGCCAATGTTCAATGATTGCACATTCCACCAGTCAGAGCAGAGTGTGAAGGTTTAATTAGCAGAGTAATAGCACAGTTTTGCTACAAATATCACAATGCACACAACTTTATGGGAGACATATCAGAGTTCAAAAGAGGACAAATTATTAATGTGCATCTCACTGTGCATCTGTAACCAGGACAGCAAGTCTTTGTGATGTATCAAGTGCCACAGTACCCGGAAAATGTCAGCATACCACCAACAAAGATGAACCACATCTAACAGGACTAACTGGACGCAAGAGGAAGCTGTCTGAAAGGGATGTCCAGGGGCTAACCCAGATTGTATCCAAAAAAACATAAAACTGCCGTCCAACTGACTGCAGAATTAAATGTGCACTTCAACTCGCCTGTTTCCATCAAAACTGTTCATTGGGAGCTCCACTGAGTCAATATACACGACCGGGCTGCTATAGCCAAACCTTTGGTCACTCATGCCAATGCCAAACGTTGGTTTCAATGGTCCCAGCAGTAAAATATTTGGGCTGTGGACAATGTGAAACATGTATTTTTCTGTGATGAGTCTTTTCCATATCCAGGAGAGTTACGTGTGGAGAAACGCCAAAGTAGTGTACAACCCACTCTGGTGCATTCTCAGTGTGAAGAATATAGACTAGTTCAATGTGGTCATGTCATTGGTCCATGAACATTTCCTGCTTGTTATCAAACTATCTCATAACTGTAACAAGAGGCAATTCTATCATAACTTAATGTCAAAACAGCTATCATAACTTCATTTATCAATTTGTGGCTCTTTTTGGATTTTTCAGAAGCTATAGAAATTAAAAATGTAAAACAGGAAATACGTGGGACCATTGGTTTTGTTTACATCCCTTAAAATGGTCTATATGAAGTCATTATGAAGCCATATATGGCCACTGTGCAGGACTTGTTATTCCCAAGACAAGTTGATGCTGTATTGGCCGTAAAAGGAGGCCCTACACCATACTACCGAATTATTGTCGTCTAAAACCAGGCATTTTAAGTTTCATTGTTCCATCCCTGTGTGTAGTGGTGAACATTTGAAGAGAAACAAGACCTTTCATCAAAGATGTCCTCAAATAATCGAACACCTATTCTTGTTTTCTGGTCCACTTCAAATGTTGACTACTGTATACCAATTTGTAGATATACTTACATACTTCTTTTATAAGAAGTGCAGTTACACAGTCCAAACTTGAGGAGAAAACAAAAAAATACTGCAAGTTTATGTCTTTCCATTTTGAATTTAAAACCAGCAAGTGCATGTTTTAAACTTAATACTGCAAGGTAAGATATACCTTGTGAGTAAAAGGGCCCATGCATTACCTTTAGTCAAACAACAAATAATTGAAATGTTATTTTAGTTTACAGGTGTCATGTCCTCAGTATAGCTTAAAATCTACAGACACAAGTCATTATCCTTGCATTTCTTTACATGTTGTTTTCTTATGCAGATCAAGTACAGTTTTCTCCTTGCACATATGTGATATTTCTGTACCTTTTTCCCTCTTACACATATATACATGTTTTGTATTTTGAGACATTTTTATTCAGTGACAGAGAGACGCTTCCTGTACTAGGTAAAGAATAAAAGCTTGTCCAAATAATCCCCAAGTGCTGTGAGTTAAACTCACTTTTAAAACATGCATATATAATGAGAAAATATTTATAAATAAGTAAAATTATAGCCTTTCAATAGCAATTGCATGTGTTTTCCATCAAAATAAAAGTTCTATAACTTGAAAGTTTGCTGTTGTTAAATACAACAATAATTATTATTATAACAAAATCCTGTAGTTTAACAGTATTAAGAGTGTTAAGAATAATTAGTCATATTTTTTATGAATAGTTTATTAAATTTTATTAATGTTGCAAATATTTGTTTTAAGCCCTCTTCATTATAAAAATTTTTGAACATGTAAATTTAAAAAATATACTTTTTATCATTTGTTATTACTAATATATAAATAGCAGTTCTGAATAGGGCTGGGCTGATAAACAAATGTATCCAATTGTGATCAAATTTATGTCAATAACAATGATAAGCTCTGGACTTTTTACTCTATATCAGGGGTGTCCAAACTCGGTCCTGGAGGGCCGGTGTCCTGCAGATTTTAGCTCCAACTTGCCTCAACACACCTGCAAAGATGTTTATAGAAAGCCTAGTAAAAGCTTGATTAACTAGACCAGGTGTGTCTGATTGGGTTGGAACTAAACTTTGTAGGATACTGGCCCTCCAGGACCGAGCTTGGACATGCCTGCTCTATATTGATCCAAGAGCCAATCACACAGCAGAAATGTGCAACAATGGGAATCTAAAACTGTGTTAATAATAGAGATGTATCGAATTTGGTATCGAATTTATGTTATGCCATTTAATGTACCCTCTAAATTTTGTGGTTTCAGTCATTGCTGAGGTAATCTTTTCAATCTGGAACCATTAACAACTTACATCGAAATCGTTATTGTTTATTATGGAAAACAATTATAGAGAATGCATTTTTGCCATATTGCAAGCCCTAGCCTTCCAGTTCATCCTATTGTAAATCCCAAATCCTCTCTCAATTGCTATGTAGAATAAAAAAAAGTAAACTTGTATTTGAAATGGAATCTGATGTTTTACAAATTAATTTCTTTCTGCTCACCTGTACTGTTTGAGTCTTCCCATCTGTGATCACTTTTCTTTTGTAGTCACACAAATATTCCACGTCATAATCACACAGGTTGCTCCTGTTGATGCCCAGTTCTTCACACACCACTCCCTCATCTCGACAGACCACCTCAAGCTGCTCTGTCGTAGCAATGCATGCTACCCTGCAAACTTGAGCTACAAAACATGATTACATGTAAATTTCAGAAAAAAAAAAGAGGCAAAAAGTGAGTAAATCTAGATAGGATACAGCTGCGGATACGCACATTAAAATAGCTTCAATTGTTGTGCCATTGCATAACAATAATTATTGATTTTACAGTACTGTGACAGGCTTAGGGTTGCGGTTGACGTTAAAAGATAGGGTTATTAAATAAATAACCTTCAAAATACTCTGTACAACAACTGTTTTTACATAACTGTGACGGTTGGGTTAGGGGTAGACGTTAAGGAAATGCATTTAATGGGAAATTTAATAAATAATACAAATAATTATCGTTAACTTCCAGCTGCGAACGTCTGATCTATATAAAACACATTGATCAACAAAAAAAGTGTGATGACAGATGTGTGCAAGCTAGTAAACATTGCTTAGCTGCTACTAACATATACATGTAAACTAGAACTTTGCAGAAAATAAAATAAAAAGTTAAAATAAATAGCATGTGAAAATAATAGTTTTTTCTTTAAAATATATATACACACGACAAAACATTAATTTCTTTGAGGTCGAATAGTATGAAATCAATCATAATCGCAACTTTGTACATATTTTGTTTTGTTAATTAAATAACTTAGTTGTTTAAATAATATTACAAATATCTGTATTTAATTACTTGAAAAGTTACTAAAAATCTTAACATTATGAAGCTAATTACACAAACTACAAATATTTTCCAGATAATATTTTATCATAAAACTCTTTAATTCAACAACAAACTAAAGCCAATTAAATCAACTAACAATATTGTCATGTTTTCACGTAATGGCAACATTAAAAACCCTTATCAAAATACATTGTGAGAATGGGCTCACTAACAAAATGGTGATCATATTTCCTCATATAACTTTAAACATATATACACAGATCTACAAAAACACTACAAATAAGAGAGTAATGTACAGATCTGCTTTCTGTGCTTATTTGGAATCACGTTAGAAAGTCATAACTTACAGGGCTCGTCGCGAGTGTCTTCGCAAACTAATGGGCCATTTAAAAGCCCTAACAAAGCAAAACTAAGCGTATTCACAGGCTGGATTGACATTTTAGCGTCTTTATATGCGGTTAAATATGAATGATTTTGCAAAGAAAAATGAAAAAGTTAGCTAAACACCAAAAATGATGCTAAAACTGCGCAAATGCGTGATATGTAACGTTGAACAACTTATTAAAACTTCACAAAATAAACTGGAGCGAGCGAACAGACGATTCTCCAAGAGTTTGTTAAACGTGTTTCACGAGCGCGCGCTGGCCACAACACCGACCTAACGTGAATTTGTATCAACAACTTGCAGCAACGAATCTTTCAAAACTGAGGGCTTATTTCCGAGTTATCTCCGGGAAAGTGTATCGTTGAACCAACTCGGACTGTAGATCAGACTTATATTGGATAAACTGTTGTTTGTAAACGATTAACACGATATATTCTTACCTTTCAAATTTTCCGCCATCTTCTGACGCCGCCAAAATTATGGAATGAAAGGCTGCTCAGTGATTGGATGCGGCCCGGCTGAGTGACGGGTTGAGCAACCAATAGTGGCAGAGTATTTAAATCGGAGAAAACTATTTATGGGAAGTTTAAACAAATTCTGGAGTTCATGAAAGATAACACGCTCGCTTTATGTGGAAACTTTGAGGAAAAATGTATCTTAATTTGACTAATTTTACAGGCATATTTGGACATTATTTTTTAAAACAGTAGTTATTTGTTTTACGTTTTGTCTTGCTTTCCGTTTACCCATTTAATTCCTTTAGAATAGTAAATTATTGAAATCCAGGCGGGGAAAAAAGTCTATACAATATTATCATCCTTTGAACTTAAGACTATATTTTAATAACCTTATATCTAGGAAACAAAAAGGCTGTTTTACGTTACTCCAATAAAAATGTAGAAGTGCTGTGAGGTCTTTTATTTTGCTTTTTGCCGGTTGTGAAGGCGGGATGTATAGTGTCATCATCACGTGACAGTGTGACGTAAACATTCCTGAACTTCCGGGAAAAGTCAACCTCAACATATGCGTTGATGTAAATGCTGTCGGTAAGTTTGTGCGTTTAATTTAGCTTTTGCTCTTGTGCGTGTAACGTTTTATTTAGTTTTACTTCCTTATGTTATTTTATTTCCTCTAAAATACACAATATAGACAGGAGAAGGCCTAAACTGCGAAGCCGGTGCCTCTTATTAATGCGGCATAAGCCATTTACTGACTGATTATAAGCACATTATTTAGGATAACGTTACGAACGTTACCTTTAGAAATGTTATTTTATTTTACAGGCATCATGTCCTTCAACATTGCACAAAGTCTCCGGACACCAGTTATTTTCCTGGCGTTTCTTGTTCTCATAGAAGTGGTGTCGTTTGCTTATGCAGATAAGGTACAGTTGTTCTAATACATATTCTGGCTTATTTTCACCTGTATCCTTTTTTTTAAATCTGTATATGTACAGGAATGTGGAAAAAGGACAACATTTCGAATGTTATCAGGTTTTGCCATGTTATTACTGCATTTATCACTTTTATTATTAAAAATTTGGAAAACAAAAACTTTGCAATATTAACTTATACAAACTACTCCAGAAGAAAAACTTAAAGATTTTGACAATACATTTTTATGTTAATCGGCAAAATGTTGTAATTTGTGTGTGAGATAGTAGGCGCCACGGTGGCGTAGTGAGTAGCACGTTCGCCTCTCAGCAAGAAGGTCGCTGGTTCGAGCCTCGGCTGGGTCAGTTGGCATTTCTGTGTGGAGTTTGCATGTTCTCCCCGTGGTTGTGTGGGTTTCCTCCAGGTGCTCCGGTTTCCCCCACAAGTCCAAAGATATGCAGTATAGGTGAATTGGGTAAGCTAAATTGTCTGTAGTGTATGTTTCCCAGAGATGGGTTGCGGCTGGAAGGGCATCCGCTGCGTAAAACAAAGACTGGATAAGTTGGCGATTCATTCTGCTGTGGCGACCCCGGATTAATAAAGGGACTAAGCCGACAAAGAAAATGAATGAATGTGTGAGATATGGTTAAAAGACTTATTTTATTGAGGGTTTTTGGACACTTTGATTAAATAGATAATTTAACAATAGCTTTTTTCACCCTAATGTGCTCCATATACTTATCCTCAAAATAAACAAATGAGCATAACCCTGACATGAAATGTGGATAAATATCACATTTAATTTTCTTGTTAGAAACTGTGACTTTTTATTTTTGTAAAGAAATTATTTGTCTCTTTCTGAAGATAATATGATTCTTTCGCAGAGTTTTGAAGATGTGCGTTGCAAGTGCATCTGTCCACCTTACAGAAACATCACTGGACATATATACAAAAAGAATGTGACCCAGAAAGACTGGTAAGACTCTAGACAGACTGGTACTGTCTGTAAAAATACATTATCTAGATTATATACACTATATCTGAGAGTTTTTCCCCATTTATATATCAGTTAATGTAATGTCTTACAGTAATTGTTTGCATGTGGTGGAGCCCATGCCAGTGCCTGGTCATGATGTGGAGGCCTACTGTCTGCTCTGTGAGTGCAAGTATGAAGAACGAAGCAGTAACACCATCAAGGTAGGAATCAACTTGTTCTTTTATTACCTAATCATGCATTTAAAGAAAACTGAGGAGTATTAATATTCTGATATATTTCTCAGGTGACCATTATCATCTACTTGTCAGTGGTCGGAGCTCTTCTACTGTACATGCTGTTCCTGCTTCTGATTGATCCTCTGATCCGCAAACATGATCCGTACACCATGCCACTGCAGAATGAGGAGGATTCTGAGGTATGTGGAAATTATTTGAGAAGAGTTACATGATAATTGAAACTACATGAAAATTGAAACTACATTTTTATGTGGCAAAAATGAGTTTTTAGCAAAAAAAGAAGAAGAATATATTTAAATCTAAATATTCACTTCACAAGTCTTCCGAAAACCCTCTGCTAGAAAAATTCTGCCAGAACAAAAAATACAAGCTTTTCATTTTTACAAGGTCGACAATTTTTGTATTTGCCAATCACAAAATATCTAATCAGCCAGTCACATTTATGCATGTAGATGTGGTCAGTATGATCTGCTGAAGTTCAAAGTGAGCATCAGGCATAAGGATGAAAGATGATTTAAATCACTTTGAACATGGCATAACTGTTGGTTTGAGTATTTAAAAAAAACTAGTATCTACAGGGATTTTCACATGCCACGTGGGAATATCAAAAGCATCAACTTCGGTACCAGTCAGTATTGTAGTTTTAAAAAACATTTGAGCACCGTTAAGCAGGTCCTTAAACACTACTCTTCTTTGTGTTCATGTGCTCAACAGATATTACTTTGATTGGCTTCAGGGATCATTGACTCAATGTGAATCAGTATAAGTGGTCATTACAGAGGATCAAGCAATGATCTTTGGAGCCAATCACATTCATCCATAACCAATGAGTGGCCAATCAGCGGTCTTCCCTCAAAATGCAAATAGGGAATGCTGATTTCACCGTTTTCAATTACAGTACTTATTGGTTCCATTGTCAGTACCTTTTACGACTCTAACCTAACCATCTCTCTGGCTGACAAAGCATGGTCTAAAAAAATTAAAAATATCCAGCAAGCATCATTTCTGTAGAAAAAACAATTCCTATTGATGTCAGAAGGAACAGGCAGACTGAGCTGACATAAAGACCAGAGAAACTCAAATAAACAGTCATTATGAACAACATGGAAGCAGATGAACAGCAGCAGCAGAGGACAACACCTGCCACTGCTAAATATTTGGGTAATAACTGTGCTCTGTGTCACATCCCTGCAGGATGTGAGGCCACGTGTGGACGGTGCTCGCGGAAATACTGTGCTGGAGAGGGTGGAGGGAGCTCAGCAGCGCTGGAAGAAACAGGTCCAGGAGCAGCGCAAGACTGTGTTCGATCGCCACAAGTTGCTCAGCTAAGCCCTCAGACAGAGAAAACAACTAAATGGCTGCACTGTCTGAGAATACTTGCATGGTGGTCTTTCAGTTTCAGCTTTTATGACCATGTGATTTTCAGTGAGCCTGCTGCTTGTACAATGTTATTATAATCTTACCAAGGCTGACTTGGTTGTATCAAATTCTTAAACTGAATCCGTGAAAAACGGTAGATACTATAGTTCATCCAAAGAACAAAACAAAAAGAAAAGTGGTTTATTTATTTATTTTTTACTATTTATAGGGCACTCATAGACATACTCATTGGAAAAATCCTCGAGTGTTTCTGTAGATCCTTGTCAATGAAGTCACAATAATATTTTGCCTGATAAAGGCTTAATTATGACCAGGCAATGCAAGTGCGTATGACTTCCATTCTTCAGCCAAAGAGTTTTACGGATATTTTTTTCTCCATCTACTGCGACGTATATCATTTCTGATGGTCCAAAATCCAGATTTAGGCAGCTTTAGTGTAATCCACATGACCACTCTGACAAATAAGGGGTACAACTAATGATTTTAGAAATTAATGCTTTCTTTTCTTGGATTTGTGGAAATCTGCCCAAGTATTTTATTATTTTTTTGCAGGGTGCGCTATTGCTTTAACATATAAATGAAGAAAATCACCCCTTGTTTGCATCATTCCAATGATTACCTTTATATTTTTCACCCTAAAACTTTAATATAGCAGTGTTGTTGCTTCATTAAAAATACATCGCAATGGATGAGATTGAATGGAAATTTGGGAGTGCTGATGTTGAACTGTACATAATCTGTTATAAATATGCTCATGAATGTTTAGAATGCATTTCAAACTGTTTTCGTTTCATTTTGTGTTACCAATTAATGTGATAATTCACTCCTATTATTTATTATTATTTATTTTTCATTGTTTGCCAGTTGATTATATCCTTAAGGCACATGTCAAAAGCATATATTTTGCACATTTCAGTAACCTAATTAAAAAAAAGTGTATATTCAAAATAGTGAAGGAAATGAGGCTTTAATTAGTTGGTTCTGTTAAACGGTATATCATACATTTTCCTTTGAGATGACTGATACTTATGTTGGACACTTTGTGCTGCATATACTCAATATACTGTTTTGTTCACCTCAGAATGTGAAGGACTTGGTTTGACCTTATTCACTACTTTAATAACTGATTTTCCAGTATGCATCCAAAACACTTGCAGCTGTTTTACAGCTAAAACATTCTTGCTTCTGTAAAAATGCGCTGAAAGATTAAAAATACAGATCATTGCCAACTTTTTTCGTACAGCCTGCCTTTTTCTGTTCAAATTTACCAAGAATAATAAGGTCTTTTTAGAGACACTACTTATTGTTACTGATTTTGTGTTTGAACATTCAATGGTGATAGTAATCATTTGGCAGATGATTGTATCCAAATCAAACAAACAAAAAAGGTGACAATATAGTATTATGACAGTTTTCTGGACTTAATAATATTGTATTTAGAGTTTTTTTTTTGACAGTTAAAATAACAATTGTTTTTGTTTTGTGACTGGATAACGGGGTTAGTCAACCAAATATAGATTTTAAAGCATCGATATTGTGTTGTCCAGAACTAATAATTATTGTCTGAATATATTGCATTTTAGTTGTTTTTGTTGAATATTTGATCAATTGTTATGTTATTTATAGGAAAAAACGTCCCTTAATTTTTTTCTATATCTGTAGTAGTGTATGGAAGTAAAGTGCTGATGGGATTTTATATTTAGTTAGGAGTCATCAACACTGATCATCGAAACATTCTTATCTGCTTTTTAATACAGCAGAATCGCCTAGTAAATAAACCTGTCATAACTTCACTACCACATCTATTGCTTCTTATCACCATGTTCTCTCTTCTATAGTCTTATACATCTGTGTATATAGAAAAGTAGTTGAATTTCTCTTTCATTTTCTTTCTTCTGCTGCACCCCAAGTCCACCCATCCCCTCCTCCACACCCCCAAGAATGGACACTGACTGCCCGTCTATATTTATCCTTTAGAAGGGGCCAGCTGTGTCTAAATGCTCCCTGCCCCTCCAATGCCTCCTTGTCTGGTGTAAGTTTGCACATGGGCCAAGAAGTTTGACTGTGCCTTCCTCAGAGAGGGCGAGTTGAGGGTGGATGAAGCTTAGGACCAGACTGAAGATCTGACCTGGATTTAAGGAGGCAAAGGATTTGCTGAACACACATTTGGGCCAAAAAAGAGAGCAAGCTTTCAGTTCTTTTCATTGGAATTTGGACAAATACATTTTGGAGATTGAGAATGGAGTCAAGCGGTGGTGGTGGAGGTCCTGGTGGTGGTGGAGTGGCAGGTTTGGCCTCGTTCATCATGAATGAAGAAGAACTGAAAAGAAAACAAAGGGAGAAGTTGAAGAAACTTCAGGCCACTGGAGGAAACCCTCGACCTCCACGTACCTTATTCTTCTTCAAGCTCAGAAACCCTTTCCGGAAGACTTGCATCAACATTGTGGAATGGAAGTATCCTTCGAAATAACATTCATTCTTGTTTTTCCAGCAGCTTTGGAGTGTGTTTTGGTGTTCATTAGTTAGGATATTGAATGGTATGCTGAGATGGGCATGTTTTAGAAAGGCATCCGAGAGCTGTTTTCACATGCCAGAAAAAGCACACAAGCACAGCTCTTACTCCGCTTCTTAAGTTCACCATAGCCATGATTGATTTGTAAACTGAGGAAAATGAAATGGCCACGGTTCTTTTTGTAATCCCCAGGTTTAGTGTCTCTTAAGGTGCTGAAATTTGTGTCCCAGTTGTGAACCAAATGTGTTAAGCTTTTGTTATGCGTCACATTCACCACGGTCAATTGTAAACTGTTGGATCGGGTCTTTAGATGAAAGACAAGGATGAGCTTCTTTCACAGCTGGTCAGCAAATAAGACTGGTGTTAATTGTCACAGTTTGCAGTTTTATTGTTATAACTTTATAAGTTTTTAGCACTTAGATTGGCAGTTTTGTCATTGCAAATATCATTAAATACACAAAAGATATTTGTTCAAATGCTTTAAATAGCTAGTTCACACATAAATTAAAAGTTACTCTCTATTTACTCACCCTCAAGTGGTTCCTAACATTTATGAGGATCATTAATCTTAGTAAATCAAGTAAAGGGTGAGTAAGTAATTTTCATTTTTGCGGGAACTAACCATTTATGTTACAATATTAAAAAAGTTGGAAGCAGCTTTTTAACTTTGTTTTTGAAACCACCCTTTGATACCAACTGAATACTCAGTAAATGTTTGCATTTCAGTTTCTGTTTGGTTCAAAAAGGTGTCCAAATGGAAGTCTGAATTAGAGAATATCATTTAAGTGTTTTGGCTTTTGTACTGAAGCAACGGTGAGATGGAATTCCCAAGCTCTTTTTTCCACATAGCTGTATTTATACAGCATATTAATATTCTGTCTGTGTACAGCTGTTCTGTGAGATCATTAGTAGACACGATGCTGAAATGCCAGAGAAGTTCTCATTCACCCTCTAGTGACAGAAATGAGGATGCAAATAGTTGCAGATGACAAGTCAAGAGAACTGAGAATATTATATAAATATTTCCAACCGTATCATTTATAAATGATGTATTTTGAGAAGATGCTTACGCTGAAGATGTTTTTCATTGATAACAAATGTACAGAGCAAACAGCCATCAAACATATGTTTTCCAGTGATGGCTTTTATCATTTTACTCTGTTTTCCTGAGCACACTCCATCAGACCGTTTGAGATCATTATCCTGCTAACCATCTTCGCTAACTGTGTAGCTCTTGCTGTGTTTCTGCCCATGCCTGAGGAGGACACCAACAACACCAACTTAACATTGGTGAGATGCTGTGAAATTACATTTATCAAATGAGAACATGCAGATTAAGGGTCAGTTGTTCGGTTATCATTTATCTCTCTAATAATGTTCCAAACCCTCAAGACTTTCATCCATCTTCTGATGAAATATAAAGTTATTTTTAATGAAATCTGGGAGATTTCTGTCCCTCCATTGGAAATCTGCACTCTCAGAAATAAAGGTACAAGAGCTGTCACTGGGGCAGTACCTTTTCAAAAGATACATATTCCTACCTGAAGGGTCTATAATGTTATAATGGTACCTCAAAGGTACTTTTTAGGTACATTTGGGCAATAATATGCACCTTTGAGGTACCACGTGGACTATTTAGGTACAAATATGTATCTTTTAAAAAGGTAATGCCCCAGTGGCAGCTCCTGTACCTTTATTTCTGAGGGTGTGCTCACCCAAAACTTCAAAAAGTCGATTCAATCCAAGAAAACGGCATTATGTGAAGAACAGAATAAAAAAAGTTGTTTCATAAACATTATTGAGTGAACATAAACAGAAGCTTAACCATACATCTTTGGTACAGTACGCAAGAACAAACTTCATTGGTTCTTACGTCAAATGAGTTTCTGTGACCAAATTAATATAATATAAACATTCAAATGACTTTACTTTAAAAAAGTGAGTAAACTCATTGTAACTTACTTAATTTCAGTAATAATTTTAAGGCAAGTAAAGTCAACTAATTGCTTATTACGGTGTATGGGTTTGGAACGACACTAGGGTGATTAAATGGTGATAACATTTTCATTTAGGTAAGAACTACTCTTTTAAAGATGAATCTGTGATTACTTTATAGGTCATTTGTGGTAATACATCACTAGTTTTGTGAATAATTGGTACTGCAATTGCTAGGATGAACTGGATTAAAGTGATAGTAGATGTATGTCTAAAACGCATCAAGTTGTGTTACCAGAGAATCTAAAATGCTTGAAACACATCCAAGATGAAGTGTTGTCCAGACTTTTGCCTGCTCTGATCTCTAGTCATTGGGTTATGAGGAGGAGGACGTATGTGTTTTGAAACTAATACTGGCCAATTGATGTTTGCACCAGACTTCATTGGATATTTACGTAAATAAGAAAATAATTGAAATAAATTGACAAGATAATATATTTAGAATACCATTAAGAATGTTTCACAGACTTAAAATACACCATGCTAGCAGGTGCTGTGTTGTGCCATTTATATTTAGCATAGTTTAAAATGTGCATATCCAAAGGTACAAGTGTGACTTTAAAAATACACTCAAATCTTGGACGGGGATTTTCATGACGCATCTACGGGAAATTAATTTAGACTGTATGGACATGACTGTTCTGTCTCTCATTAGTACAGGTCTATGATATCATTTACCCCATGTAGAACAGAACTTTGCTACTGACTTAGTCTTTAAGTTCCCATTTGACACTTTTGAATATATAATCACTTAAAAATAAAGCCCAATCCTCTTTACGCAAGCTTATTTCATGACTCAAGCTTCGTTGTCGGTATGTAGGTCACACACTCTTTCCACTAGCGTATGTAGTCATATTCTCCTGTCTCAGAACATAGGGCGTTATTACATTTCACATGCGACAAATCAGAGCCCCACTCACTTATTGACTGCCCTGGGTTTACAGTGACTTGTGGCGGTGGGTCGTCCATTCCTCGGATTCTAAGCTATGAAACTGGAGCTGAGAGTAGATCTCAAGAGGCATAGGCAGAATTAGGTTGATATGACTTGTTAGCATAGAAAGAGAGTCTGTGGGCTGAGTAAACACACAGATTGGATCATCACTGCATGTGTTTTGGCCAAATAAATCATCCAAATAATACAGTTGTCAGCGAGGTAAAGCTGCAGAAACACTCTTTGAGAATCTTTTAGGCTGTGGAAACTGCAAAACATCCTTGAATTTTGCTCAGAAAATTAAGAAAAATATTTAAAGTTTGGAAAATTTGGATAAATTAGATTAGTTGACCCAAAAAATGAGAATTCTGTTATTAATTACTCCCCCTCATGCTGTTTCAGTCACCTGAGACAGTTTTTCATCATCAGAACACAAATTAAAATAATTTAGATGAAATCCGAGAGCACTCTCATCCTCTATATACAAGAACCGTCATGAAAAATGTAGTCCCGGAACCAAAAACATTGTCAAAACATTCCATGTGGATTCAGTGGTTCAAATGTAATCATATGAAGCTCTATGTCTCCAAAATATTTTTAAAAAATTGAAAACTGTGTATACCGCGTCAGATTATGGTGCATGTTTACTATAGGCAGTAAGACGATTACATGTTGTGCACTGCATACTTTGGCAACACATCATATTGCCCATAGTAAACACGCACACTGACTTGATGTAGAAGAAAAGATATGGGCGAACACAGTCATGTTTGCAGGGTTTTTTGGTGCACAAAATATTGATGGTCCTTCACATGATTACAGTTGAACCACTGAAGTCCCATGGGATGTTTTGACAATAATAGTGGTTCCTTTTCTGGACTCTGAATGTCTCAATACTGTCTATAGAGGATGAGGGAGCTCTTGGATCTAAAATTTCTCAATTTTTAAAGGGCTCACAGGATTGGAATGGAAAAATGGCGAGTAATTAATAACAGAATTTTCATTTTTGGGTGAACTAACACTTTAAAATGTGTAATATGCAATTATATTTGATTTATGTTCGTCTTCTGAAAGTTCTTTGACGTTGGTCTTAGAGCTTGTCCAAACCCAAGATGACAAGATGACACATCATCCCTTAGAGCTGTAGTGCTTGCGAACAAAACTTCAAAACACCTCTTTATTGTCATGCTTTCCATAATTCCCTCCAACACTGTGCTTTCTTTGCAGGAGAGTCTGGAGTACATCTTCCTGGTCATATTCACTCTGGAGTGCTTCTTAAAGATAATAGCATATGGCCTCTTGTTCCATGAAGGAGCCTATTTACGAAATTGTTGGAATATATTGGACTTTGTCATTGTGTTCATGGGGTAAGATGACATTTGATGCTTCCAAAAAGTCTCAAAATACACTGCTGTCCACTGAAATAATTGCTAAATCAGTCTCAAAATGAGTTTGATTGTAGAATTGTCGTGGTATGAATGGAATAGCTTACACACAAAAGAAAACACTCACTTATTTAGTATATCTTTTGTGTGTATTGTGTTTATATTGTCATCGGGATGGAAGAATGTGGTATATTTGATGGAAGAATGTAGTATATTAAGTTGTCTGAATGGTCACTATTAGTTTATTGCCACAAAAGTATTTCCAGCATCTTTTTTTACTTCATGAGTGTTCATGAGTACTCTATTATAAGCCTAATTAACTTGCTTCCTTTCCTGTCAAAGATTAAAGGATGGCTCTACCTAAATGAGCTGTATAAATGATACAATGAAATATGGCATTTCTTATTAACTATATTTGATATTTTTCCAGTAATGCTCTTTTTTTAATGATTTCCAGGCTCTTCACACTTGTTGTAGACACCATCGACACAATAACCGGAGTTCAGAAAGAGAAAGGCGGAGGCTTCGACATGAAGGCTCTCAGAGCGTTTCGAGTCTTGAGACCTCTGCGCCTCGTCTCTGGAGTTCCCAGTAAGCCTTTCTGGAAAAACTATTAACAAACCCCAAAAATCTCTGTATAATCTTAAAAATCAAGCTTTCAAATTTCACCAGTCATCAAAGAAACATTCAGAAATCAGTTTTTAAAAGAAGAATTTTCTTTTTTGTTGTTGTTAATAATTAGTAATAATAAGTGTAACTACAATGTTAAAATTCTCAAGAAACTCTATAAACCATTTAAAGGCTTTTGTACGGTTATACATGGAACAACTAATGACAAAAAAGTACTTTTAATTATTTTTAAGAAAGTAGCACCACAAAGAGTGCCAAATTTTAAACTGTGAGCTAAATTCTTGACATATTCACAAGATATAGGTGTATTCAATATTTCTGATACACTGAGCCAACGTTATACTAATAAGATAACACTATAACAATGATAACACTTTAATAATGTTTTTGCCAGATGTAAATGGAACTCTCATTAAAAGAGGGCTGTTTTAAAAGTGTTTTTGCCTTCCTCCAGGCCTGCAGGTGGTGATGAGCTCGGTTCTGAAGTCCATGTTGCCCCTTTTCCACATTGCATTGCTGGTCTTTTTCATGGTCACCATATATGCCATTATGGGTTTGGAGCTTTTCAAATGTAAAATGCACAAGACTTGCTACTACCAGGGCACCAGTGAGTCTGTTTTTGCACTCTGCAAGCATATATTAATGTGAATCTCATAACTGAACAGAAGTTTTGAATGACAAATCAATGCCAGTACTCTGTATAAGAGTAAGGATCAAAGTTTTGAACTTCTGCTTCAGACATCATTGCCCTCAGGGAGAATGAGAAGCCTTCACCCTGCGCTCAGGCTGGACACGGACGCCGTTGCACCATCAATGGTACTGAATGTAGGGATGGATGGTCTGGTCCCAATTTTGGCATCACCCACTTTGACAACTTTGGCTTTGCTATGCTCACGGTCTTTCAGTGCATCACGACGGAGAGCTGGACAGATGTGCTCTACTGGGTAATTGCTTCTGCTCATGATAATCCTCCTGCTCTGTAATATGTGCTAGAAATATTACATTACATTGCCAAAAATAACCATCTAAATACGAGAGATAAATTAATTATTTAGGAAGACACAGACTAGAAACAAGTCAAACTATATGGCAGTGCAGTAAGATAATCATTATTGGTAAGATTTCTTGAAATAAGTCAACTTACATATGGTAGGCTACAGTTTTGCAAACTGCAATTTTTTCGATTATTTAGATTTGTGTATATATTAATTATATATTATTAATAGCCCAAATCAAGTATAGAATATGTAGATGATTGGATTTTTCAGATTAATGATGCCATGGGAAATGACTGGCCATGGATCTACTTCCTGTCTCTGATCCTACTGGGCTCCTTCTTCATCCTCAACCTCGTTCTTGGAGTGCTGAGCGGGTATTAGTTCTAGTTTTGTTTTTTGTTTTTTAATATATCAATGAAATAATCCTTCATTTGTCAGAATAGTTTATGGGACACAGATCTGTCATCTTAAAATGGCTCCCCTAAGCTACTTGAACGAAGGGCAAGAACATTGTCAGAATCGTCAGTAAGAGTTTTTCTCTTCTGCAGGGAGTTTACTAAAGAGAGGGAAAAGTCACGGTCACGAGGAGAATGGCAAGAACTACGAGAACGACAACAAATGGATGAAGATCTGAAGGGTTACATGGAATGGATCACTCATGCTGAAGTTATGGATGGAGACTCGGATGGTAACGTCTGTCTGTCCGTCTCTCTCTTTGTCTGTTCTTGACTTCTTTCCTTCTTACTGTCTTGTCTATCATGTCTATTAACCTGTATCTATCTATCTATCTATCTATCTATCTGTCTGTCTGTCTGTCTGTCTGTCTGTCTGTCTGTCTGTCTGTCTGTCTGTCTGTCTGTCTGTCTGTCTGTCTGTCTGTCTGTCTGTCTGTCTATCTATCTATCTATCTATCTATCTATCTATCTATCTATCTATTTCTTTCTTTCTTTCATCTGTCTACCTGTTTGTCTGTCTTTTTCTGTCTGTCTGACTATAATCTATCTATCTGAGTCTGTCTGTCAACCTTTCTTTCTTTCTTTCTTTCTTTCTTTCTTTCTTTCTTTCTTTCTTTCTTTCTTTCTTTCTTTCTTTCTTTCTTTCTTTCTTTCTTTCTTTCTATTTTCAAGTGGTAATTTCAATGTAGTATGGATGTGAGTGGGTGCGTGGATGTTTCCCAGTGAAGGGTTGCGGCTGGAAGGGCATCCGCTGCATAAAACATGTGCTGAATAAGTTGGTGGTTCATTCCGCTGCAGCGACCCCAGATTAATAAAGGGATTAAGCCCGGGGTGCTCAACCTTGTTTTTAGAGACCTACCTTCAGTTCAGCAACCTTCAGTTGCAACCCATATCAAACACACCTGTCTGTAATTATCAAGTGCTGTTCAGG
This sequence comes from Danio albolineatus, assembly GCA_903798035.1. NCBI lineage: Eukaryota > Metazoa > Chordata > Actinopteri > Cypriniformes > Danionidae > Danio > Danio albolineatus. Next base: position 5,248,268 of record CAIGQQ010026963.1, read on the forward strand.
TCCTAATTAATTGGTTGAGGCATGTTTGATTAGGGTTGGAGCTGAACTGTGTAGGAAGGTAGATCTCCAGGAACAGGGTTGAGCACCACTGGACTAAACTGAATGAATGAATGAATTTCAATGTATCAAAAAGCACAAGAACAGCATCACCCATGTTTCTCAACAATCTGATTTCCTCTCCAGCTATGCTGCTTCTTAGAAAGGACACTGACTCAGAGACAGACAGTTTATATAAGATGGAGGGGATCAACAAGGTGGTCTATTTCTAGTGAGTATTGCAATCAAAAACTGAAGTATGGATTATGTTTCTGAAGACTAAACCGAACTTGCATTTCCTTACTACGTAATTCACAGTCGTCTGGCGCGCCGCTGGAACATTGTTATACGGAGAAAGTGTCATGGCTGGGTGAAATCAAAGTTCTTCAACTGGTGGGTTCTGCTCGTGGTGTTACTGAACACTCTGGTCATTGCCACAGAGCATCATAACCAGACAGAGGGCTTAACTAACTTTCAAGGTCTGTTTTAAGAAATACACAGATTCCCAACTTCCATTTAGTGTTTAAAAGTTTCTTGGTTCTTGAACTTTTTTGTATATTTTAAGTTGAGAAGTTTGATGTGTCTTTTTTGCAGACACCGCCAATGTAATCCTGCTCGCCTGTTTCACAATTGAGATGATTATGAAGATGTATGCATTCGGTCCGAGAGGCTACTTTATGTCCATCTTTAACCGGTTTGACTGTTTCGTGGTCACCATCGGAATACTGGAGATCATCCTGGTCGGATCAGGCATCATGACACCACTGGGAATCTCTGTGATGAGATGCATCCGACTCCTGCGCTTATTCAAGCTCACAAAGTATGTTCACTTAAACTACAGTAACAGAATGGTGCGTTTGCATGTTTTCTTTTTTTAACCCGGACCAAATAAATAATTTTCCTTTTGGTCCAGACCCAACAAGTGAAAAAAAAGAAGAGTGAACACCCTTAAACTTTTTATATGTTTATTTATTTCAAATGCCCCCAAAAAATTGAATGTGAACTTCTGTTTTGCACAAGAAAAAGTATATTATTATAAAAATTACAATTATTATATAATTGTATTATTATTATTTATGATGATATATAAAATATATTTTGTGGATTATATAAAAATATAAAATAAATATTGCAAAAAGTGTTTTATAAAAATTAAACATTATAAATTTTATATTATAATATATTATTTCTAAAATAAAAAATTTAAATATTCTTTTACATTTAAAACCTCTAATTTGATTAACATTTCACTGTTAAAGTTTACACATTGCCTTATTAAATATAATTCAAATGATTATTATAATTTTTTTATAGAATTACATACATTTTCACTATAATGCTCTTAGGGCAGGGGGATTAATCAAAAAAGTAATTGACATCAACATTCAAAACCTATAATCGATCTAATTTTTCTGGGACAATTTTTTCAATTACTTTCCCTGCCATTAATTGTTTTCCCTTTCCATTAATATTCACAAACTGGTAACGATTAGTTAAGTATGACTTGAACCATTGTAAAGCCGTTCCCTGGACACCTGTAGAGTTTAAGCGATCTATGAGGATATTGTGGTCAATTGTGTCAAATGCGGCACTAAGATCTAGCAGGACTAACAGCGAGATGCACCCTTGGTCAGCAGCTAAGAGTAAATCGTTGGTTATTTTCACTAATGCAGTTTCTGTACTGTGATGAGGCCTGAAACCTGACTGGAACACCTCAAAAACATTGTTCATCTGCAGAAAGGAGCATAATTGGGCAGAAACTACTTTTTCTAGTATTTTAGAAATAAATTGAAGATTTGAAATAGGCCTATAATTAGCTAAGTTGCAGGGGTCCAGTTGTGGTTTCTTAATAATAGGCTAAATAACAGCTAGAAATCTCTTATTTGTAATATGTGAGCATATTTACTGTACAAAACCTCTCAGTGAACTTTGAGGACAAAAAAATAGAATAAATAAAATGATCATTCATTAATCGTAAACGAGGTAAAATGTTCAATTAATCAAGATTTAGATTTTAGGCCAAATCGCCCAGCCGTAAATGCTATAATGTATTTTATCATGGTTTAATTATTGATTCATCTAAAAAAATATGTTTATTATTATATTTTTCTTTTTCTCTAATAAATGACCTCTCATACACAAATCACCAGCTACCTCCGTTAAACTTTTTCATCTCATTGCTCTCCAGGTATTGGACATCTCTTAATAATTTAGTAGCATCTCTACTAAACTCAGTGAAATCCATCGCCTCGCTCCTTCTGCTGCTTTTCCTCTTCATCGTTATCTTCGCTCTGCTGGGGATGCAGGTGTTTGGTGGCAAATTCAACTTTCCTGACAGAGCGATTCAGCGCAGCAACTTCGACAACTTTCCACAGGCCCTCATCAGTGTCTTCCAGGTACACCAACCGCTATTTCAAACTGCAATCTCATTTATCACTGAGTAATCAGATAATGTGAAGCTTCCTGTTTTCAGGTCCTGACCGGAGAGGAATGGGACACGATCATGTATAATGGCATAATGGCTCATGGTGGACCCAGTTCTCCAGGAATCCTAGTCAGCATTTACTTTATAATACTATATGTCTGTGGAAACTGTATCCTTTTGAATGACATGCTTTTGTGTATTTGTTATGCATTTGTCAGAACTCTAAAAGCAAAACAATGACTATAATATGGTAGTGGTGAATTTGTGTGTGTGAATGTGAGAGTGTATGGGTTTCCCAGTACTAAGTTGCGGCTGGAAGGGCATCTGCTGCATAAATTTTGCTAGTTCATTCTGCTGTGGCGAACCCTGATAAATCAGGGACTAAGCCGAAGAAAAGGAATGAATGAATGAATGAGTGGAAATTTGTTGTAGTGAGAACATTATTGGGCTTCTTCCTTAGCAATTTATTGGTCAGTCGTTCTCTTGAATGTGTTTTTGGCCATCGCTGTGGACAATCTAGCCGAGGCTGAGAGTCTGGCTGCAGCACAGAAAGAGAGAGCAGAGGAAAGAGCCAGAAAGAAGCTCATGAAGTAAGGCTTTTGTCACACTAAACATACGTCACAAAAGCATTGGACACTGAGATTGATTAATATGAGCAAACAATTAATTAATATATTTTTAAAAATCACTCAATACGTTGCAGTTTTATATTCCACGTTGGATTCAGCACTCAAATCCAAACACAGGCTCATTGGAAGTGTGTGCTTACATTATTGTGAAACCCCAAAAAAGCGTAAACATTTACTGCAGTTTCTAGGTAATATGAATGCTACGGAGCAGCATGTTGCCAACAACCTTTGTTCCTTTTTTCACACTAATCGTATTTACAGACATTATTGAACAATAAGGCATTATTTTCAATAATTTCTTTGCACAACACCAAAAAATATCTCAAAACAACTTAACGTTGTCTATGATTTGTAGTCAAAAATGTTTACCTCACCTATCTATCTTCATGTGGACATTTGTGGTGTCGATGGAGTTCTCAGTAACTCACTTTGTACTCATGCTGTTCTACTCGTCTCTAAGACTGGTGAAGCACGGTTTCACAAAAGAGATTAACGTAATGTAAAGTCAAGGTAAAACTACGTGGCCAAAGTGCACATTTGTCTTACATTAGCTTTTGAAAACACTATTGGTTGGGTTTAGTGAAGGGTTTGTCATTGACAAAGTGATCTGTACAAGTCCCACCTTCTAGTGGACGCATAAAAGAAGGATGTGAATCTAAAACTTACAACAAAACATGCCCTTAGTATTGTATTTCACATTTGCAAAAAACGTAGACAGTGCCCTTTGGTGAATTTGACATCTGAAACGCAAAAAAATGTACCTGGAGAAGATTATTTGACCAATCGCAAAAATGTAGGCTGAAACGAATTTCCTGAGCCTAAGCTGATCAAATCAGACGTTATTTGGATATTGCCATTCATTTGTATGGTTGCTCTGAATTGTCAAAACGCCTCTTAAAATGGTTATTATTGTTATTAGCTTTTAAACTATTATTATTTTTAGCAGTAGTATTAATACATAATTTACAGTTCAGTATTGTTATACTGGTATTTCTTTATTGAATTATTTTATGAGTAATTTGAATAATATTAATAAACTAAATATAAAAACAACAATTATTTGATTGATGACCAGTTTCCTCCAATTTTTCTGCTGGTTCTTAATGAAATAATCAAGAAAAGGCTGTAAAAGGTTTTTATGGCTATTGCATTTTATCAGGTCACTAGCCACTGGAAAGTTTTACAACACGTTAATTTCAGTCCCTGTATATATTACTAAACAACATTTTCATTTTTATAAGACCATTGCCAGAGAAAAGTGAAGAGGAGAAAGCCCTGATGGCCAAGAGACTGATGGAGTCCAGGCAAAAAACTGAAGGAATGCCCACCACAGCAAAGGTACGACTGGTATCTCCCTTTTTAGATCCACTGGTCATATTACGATTATCCAAGATATTGTGTCCTCAAATTCAAGACACTGGTGCTAACTGTGTCTGCTTAATGAACATGAACAAAGTATATTTTGATCACCAGCTCAAGATTGACGAGTTTGAATCAAATGTGAATGAAGTGAAGGACCCCTTTCCTCCAGCTGACTTTCCAGGTAAGACTGAAAGCCTCCAACATAAGGCCTTAAATATCATCTGAGGGCTCTACACTTCACAAAAATGCTGGCTCAGACCTCATGGTGCAGCACTAAACATGTAAAGGATGAAGTTCAAAGATAGCTGAACTATTATAAGTCCAATTTATTATTAGCTCCAGCCTCCAAGCTCATTTATGGGGCACATTTTAAACCACAGTGCTGGTTTCCAAGTGGTTATAAAAGAAACAAGCTTTACAGTATAAACTCTTCATGATCAACCCTGATACAAATAAATCTGAGATACTTCAATATAAGGCCTCATTGTTAAAGAACTTAAGTAGCAGAAATAATAAAATTAAAAACTCTTAACAACTTTGCATTTAAAAGATGTAATAATATCAGTAAATGTTACCACTGACTATGATTATGAAGTATTGTTAGTTTGTGTTAAGTAATGTACTCTTAAATATAGTTGACAAAAGAAAACTCATCATAAAGTGTTAGCATTAAACCTTATTACCTTAAACAACTAGACCACAAACATACAGATAGATCTTTTCTGACTAAATTATTCGCAAGTCTGGGCTTATATTTTACTGTTCTGCCTGTCTTCTTGGAATTTAAATAAAATTTTAATTCATTTTTTTTTAAATAAAATAAAAAACAGTGAGCTTATGAAGAATCATAATAAAAACTAGTAGTTCCAAGAAGGTAAAATGATAAATAAGATAAAATCTTGGATTCTGGTTTTATACAAATTAAGATTTCTGAGGAGGAAAATTCAAAGAAAAATCTGATACAAATGCTTAAAAAAGAGGAAAGAAACTTAATTGCAAGATGTAAACTGAAAAATCGGAAGTAACAAGCACACATTGTGAGATGAAAAGTTAATTGCATGAAAATCTTTTCTAAGAATTATTTCTAAGACTTTTTATCTCTTACAGTATTGACTTTTTTCAGAATTGTGAGATATATTATGTTCCTAAAAGAAAAGAAAAAAACTCACGTTGAGTTGAACTAAATCTGTGTATGCCAAAATCTTTTGACCAAGCTGTATTCCTTCTCTCCCGCTCAGGTGATGATGAAGAAGAGGAACCAGAGATCCCGATCAGCCCCAGACCAAGACCCATGGCTGACCTGCAGCTCAAAGAGACGGTGGTGCCCATGCCCGAGGCCAGCTCCTTCTTCATCTTTGGCCCTCAGAACAAGTCAGTCTCTACAACACAATATTGAGCACAGAAAAAAAACTAAATTAAGACTAGATTCAAACTCGGATAGTAACTCATGATGTTTGTTGAAAGGTTCCGGAAGCTTTGCCACAGGATCATCAACCACACCACCTTCACCAACATCATCCTCCTCTTCATCCTCCTCAGCAGTATCTCCCTCGCTGCTGAAGACCCCATCGACCCCCACTCATTCAGAAACAAGGTCACACATTTTGATTACTGTGTGTGACCCTGAAGCACTATTTTAAGAAGAAACAATAATAATATTTGTATTGATTTATGGTTTGGATTGGACAATATTTGGCTGAGATACAACTATTTTAATATCTGGAGTCTAAGGGTGCAAAAAAAAAAACTAAATATTGAGACAATCACTTTTAAGTTGTTCAAGTTCTTAGCAAACACATTACTAATAAAAATAATTTACAATATTTACAAAATATCTTCATGGATGATGATCTTTACTTAATATTGTAATAATATTATACATAAAATTAATCCATAATTTTGACTCATAAAGTGTATTTTATTACATAACACCAGGTTTGTGGTCCACGGTTACATATACAGTATTGCCTTGACTAAACTTTTGACAAAATTTTTACATTCATAAATATCTGCTTTGATGCATTGATTTCAGGTCTTGGCTTATGCAGACATTGTCTTCACAACGGTCTTCACCATTGAGATTGTGTTGAAGGTAATGCACTTGTCAACTTTATTAACCTTTCAGATTTGTGATTTAACTGACATTTACTTCAGCGCTGACTCGTGTATTTTTAGATGACGGTGTATGGAGCGTTTCTGCATCCCGGCTCTTTCTGCCGAAACTCCTTCAACATTCTAGATCTCATTGTTGTGGCTGTTTCTCTCCTGTCTATGGGAATGGAGTAAGTTCTGTCATATTTGATGTTGTTTCACTCATTCTGGGATTGCTTTCACAAATACATTTCTAGAATAACTTCTAACAACTGCTATGAGATGTTGTTCTATAAGCAAACATTCATTGATTTATTCATTTTCCTTCGGCTTAGTCTCTGATTTATTAGAGGTTGCCACAGCAGAATGAACTCACAACTATTCCGGCATATGCTTTACACAGCGTATGCCCTTCTAGCCACAACCTACTACTGGGAAACACCCATAAACTCATTCACACACTCACACTAAGGCCAATTTAGTTTATCCAACTCACATACTGTATACCACATGTCTTTGGACTGTGGGGGAAACCGGAGCACCTGGAGGAAACCCACATGAACACATGGAGAACATGCAAATTCCACACAGAAATGACAAGTGGGCCAGCCAGGACTCAAACCAGCGACCTTCTTGCTGTGAGGTGACAGTGCTAACCACTGAGCCACTATGCTGCCCTATTAGCAAACAAAATCCTATAAATCCAAACAGTAGTTGAACAAATGGCTCTTGTCAGCTAAACTCGTGTTTGGTGAATCTAAAACACACAGCTCAACAACCTGTTTGGTCCAGTTTTAAAATGTATGATTTCTATGTGCCTCTTCTTTTCGATGAATCAAAAAAGCAGTGCGAGTGAATAAGTTAAAAAAAAAATCTTGCATAAACGACACTTAGGAGCCAGTTCTTTTCAGTGAAACAAATACACAGTGCAACCAATTTAGCCCAAAATATTTTCTAATGAATTACTTTTATTGGTCGGCTCTTTTTTTGAAACATATGGCACCTGTGTAGAACAAATTCTAAATTAACCTCAGTGTCCTAACTACACATGTTCTGCCCTAACTTTTACATTCATTGGCATGCTGAAAGCAGCAGCAGATAGTTTATCATAGTCTATCTGAGATCAAGAAAATAAAATAACTAGCAGATTAAATAGCAGAAACTACCGTTTAAATAAGAATGTTAGAGCAGTGCACACCAGCAATATTAGTCATGCAACATGTACTTTTGATAATGGTAAATAGATTAATATTAAATAATTAGATTATAAAACCTGTTTTATTGGGAGTCCATTTCATCATTCTGTGCTTCTGAATAACTGTCATATCGTGTCTTGTGTGGACAACCAAATTGCTTGTCACCAAAATCAAGTCTTATGAGGTAGTTTCTTTCAAGTTAAACAAATAAAACGTGCAACCAATATTGTCTAAGCAATTCTCAAATATTTTTCTAAACAATTATTCTTACAAGTTTTGTGTGAAATATATTAAAGATATATTTGAATGTTTGAGTTGAATGAAGAAGGCTGGATGTTGGCAAATAACCAGATTACATTATTGTGTTGCAGGTCTAGCACCATCTCAGTAGTGAAGATTCTCAGGGTGTTGAGGGTACTCAGACCTCTAAGAGCCATCAACAGAGCCAAAGGGTTGAAGGTGTGTATATATATTTGGCAACATAACTAAGCTGCATAGATGATGTGTGCAGTCGAATTTATGTCCGTTTATATTCGAATAACTACCCCTAAAACTATATTAGGCCTTGTGTTCAACAAAGCATTTTTTCCTGATGTTAGCATTGTTTTTAAAGGGAGTGCTGAATTTTTAAAATGTTAAAAATTAACATTAAATTATTTCAATGCATTGCTCAACACTGTCAATGTTTAATCAGACTCTAGATTATCCCAGTTTATTTATTTTATTTATTTTTTTTATTTGTTTATTTATACAGGGACAATGTACAACATGACATGTTGTGCCAGAGTTAGCTGTAAAGCTAATTTACATCTGTAGTCCCTGGGCAGGAAGTTGTAACAAATTTAGTAAATAAGTTTAACAATAGAAAAATACAAAATACACTTAAAATACAGTACACACAATACATTAGTCAATAAAATCAAATCAATGGTTACATATTTGATTTTGTTTAAGCCAGATTTTAAGAAGAGTTTTAAAATGATTAAAAGTGGTCGTTTCTCTAATATGCACTGGTATTTTATTCAATCTTTCTGCTGCTTTGACTGAAAAAACTGATTGTCCAAAAGCAGTTCTCTTAAGTTTAACTGAACAATCACCTCTAACCGAAGACCTTGTCTGTCTTATATTGTCCTTGCAGACAATTACACATTGTTTGAGGGGTGGTGGAGCAAGATCATTAAATATCTTAAACATTAAACACACATCAGCATAAAATAAAAAACTGTCGAATGTTAATAATTTATATTGTGCAATACAGTTACAATAATGATAGCTCCTTGGTTTTTTGGCTAAAAGTTTTACAGTTTGTTTATAGATTATATACAATGGTTTTAATGTTGTAATGTTCGTGTGGGACCAGCTTGTGGCACAATAAGATAAGTGAGGTAAAATCATTGTATTCATAAAAAGTTTAGCAGCAGCCAAAGGTAACTGATGCCTGATATTTCTATAAATCCTCAGGCTTGCTCTAGCACTTTTAGAAACTTTCTTAATATGTTTTTTAAAATTTAAATTAGAGTCAATAATTATACCTAAATATTTAAAATGATCAACTATATTTATTACTTCTCGTTAGTTGAAATGCCACTTGAGACTTCAGGGACTTCCAGTAAATCATATCACATCCACGTTGACCATTTGATGTCATTGGCATGACTCAATAACTGCATTTTGACTTTGTCATTTATGGCAAAAAAAAAAATTATAGAATAAGATAAAACGCTGCCTCTGCTTTGAAAACAGCACACCAAAAGTAGACATTAAAAGTATCGATTTATAAACTTAACATCTATTGTTAACATTTAACCATATGTGTTTTACTGTATTTGTTTTGACATAAGTAAACTTATATAAGGAAACAAGAGTTTCTTGGCAGTGATGTCTAATGACAGTTCTTGCTTAGGTTAGTGTAGATCAGTTGTCCCAGAGTTCACAGGTCAAATCTCTGACTTTAAGTGGCATTCCAGATGTTATCTACAAGTAGGAGATAGGACATTTTCTAATTCTATGCTTTCTGTAATGCAGTGAAATACTTTAATGGCCACCTGTCTTAGCATTACAGTTATAATATTAAACACTTGTTATATTCCCTACTAGAAATACCGTATTTGGAACTGTCATCGGTATAAACCAATCATGCTAAATGTGTCAATTTGACTTTGTGAAAGAACTGTATGTTTTCAGTTTAGGAGATCCAAGCTATCTCTGTTAGTTTAAGAAAATGTATTAATTAATCACACTAAATGTCTGTCTATCCACAAATATCTATTTTGTCATTCCTGATAGGTTGGAGGAGAGGTTGGGGGAGAATGTAGTGGTGGGATTTCCTGTATATTCTTCTGGTTATTGTAAAGTGTTCACTATAAATAAAGAAAACATTTTGCTTATAAATTGCACAATGCCAACCACCACAGAATTGGACTCTTACAGCAAGTGACAACGTGCTTACTATTATAATATGATGGACATGTGGTGTGTTGAATGCTGATGTTATATGATTGCCTTAGTACTTATGCAGTCTTTAATATTGTTAGTCACTAAATATACTTGCGTTCTCTTCTCCAGCACGTGGTTCAATGTATGTTTGTGGCCATAAAGACCATTGGGAATATTGTGTTGGTCACCATGCTCTTGGACTTCATGTTCTCCTGCATAGGAGTGCAGCTCTTCAAGGTTAGACACTACTGTACCAAAACACTGGGTTCGGAACTTCAGAAATTGAAGATATTTCATTCAAAGTTAATATATGCTGTTACTGTGTTACTTTTATTTAGGGTACATTGTTCTACTGTACAGACCCCCTGCAAAAAACAGCCGAGGAGTGTCAGTGAGTATTTTTGATGTCATTTATTAGAATGTTGTGTTTTTACTTCCTCTTTGTGTATTAATAATATTGCCTTTGCTTTTTTAATTTTCAGGGGAACATTTTTAAAGCCTGTGCAAAACACTCTTCATGACATGGAGATCCATCAGCGCAGATGGGTCAACAGCGACTTTAACTTTGACAATGTGCTGAACGGCATGCTGGCTCTCTTCACCATCTCCACATTTGAAGGATGGCCAGAGTAAGTGTGCGAATATTTATTTTGTATGTTCATGTGACTATAATTTTAAACACTCAAATAACTTTGATTCATCTGCCACAGGATCCTGTATAAGGCCATAGACTCATATGACGTGGACACAGGCCCTATGTACAATAACCGTGTGGGAATCTCCATATTCTTCATCATCTACATCATCATCATCGCCTTCTTTATGATGAATATTTTTGTGGGCTTCGTCATTGTCACTTTCCAAAGACAAGGAGAGCAGGAGTACAAGAACTGTGAGCTGGATAAGAACCAGGTAACTATCATAAGACTGTCGATCTCTGATATTAGCCAGCTTGTAAGAGCAGTGCAAGTAAACCTCACTACTTTAGTGTTGTTAATGCAAACAGCTTTAAAGACAGAGAAGGGCATTCAAATCTAATTAAGTGCAAGAAGAACCAGAAGAGTTCAACTGGTGTTGTGAGCTGGATGAGAGTGGGGTTTAAGGCCCTGATATAATTCAAATAGTTTGGACAGTAAATTGTTTTGGGACATGCCAACACCCTTGTACTGCTGAAGGCAGAAGCTGAAATCGCATACTTCTGTACTATATATATATATGGCGCCACGGTGGCCGAGTGGTTAGCACGTTCGCCTCACAGCAAGAAGGTCGCTGGTTCGATCCCCGGCTGGGCCAATTGGCATTTCTGTGTGGAGTTTGCATGTTCTCCCCGTGGTTGTGTGGGTTTCCTCCGGGTGCTCCGGTTTCCCCCACAGTCCAAAGACATGCGGTACAGGTGAATTGGGTAAGCTAAATTGTCCGTAGTGTATGTGTGTGCATGACAATGTATGGATGTGTTCCCCAGAGATGGGTTGTGGCTGGAAGGGCATCCGCTGCGTAAAACAAATGCTGGATAAGTTGGCGGTTCATTCCGCTGTGGCGACCCCGGATTAATAAAGGGACTAAGCCGAAAAGAAAATGAATGAATGAATATATATATATATATATATTTATATCGTATGTGTAAAATAGTATGTTAGCCAAGAAGTAAGTCCAAATTCATAGTGTTTTTAAAACAGTCGACGAGAAATACCCAGATGACCTACTATCTCCAGCAAGATTCTGTAGTGCACATTCAATGGATGCAACACTATCCCATGATGCCAAAAGAATTTATGAATAAGAATGTGATAATGACAAATAGCGGATGTAGTATGTGCGAATTTCATTCATACTACTCACATTCATACTATATAGAACATACTTTTCCAACGGTTGTGTAGTTAATTCACATTCAAATACAGTACCCCTTCACAAGTAGCGTGCAGGAGTAGAGTAATGTGTCATGCTGTTCGTGCATATCCCTAATCACAAAAACCATGGTGGCTAAACCAGAATGTTTGCTATAAGGAACTGTTTCAAACTGTTAAAACAAAATTACGAAATTTGAAATTACATCATACCTTTCTTCAATTTAGTTTGAAGTATTTTGGGGCCTTCAGGGAGGTAAGTGTAACAGAGGTCAGCTAGTAGGAGTGGTGCAAGTAAACTTCCCCTGGCCTTAAGTAGTGCACTGCTAACTGAGGCAGAGGTCTTCATAACCATCTTCTGTTGTTTTCTCTCTTACCAGCGTCAGTGTGTGCAATATGCACTAAAAGCACGACCCCTCAAATGCTACATCCCGGAGAACCCACATCAGTACCGCGTGTGGTACTTTGTGACCTCCTGCTACTTTGAGTATCTCATGTTCTTTCTCATCATGCTCAATACTCTGAGTCTTGGAATGCAGGTCAGCAGTTAAATCAAACGTTTTTTTTTCAGTACTTTTTTAAATTAATTTAATAATTTCCACCAAATATACAATACATTGATTTGAGAATCATTTATAATGTTACAAAAGATTTCAAACATTAATCTTTTGACCAAAATGTTTAGCAGCACAGCTGTTGATAATATGCTGATAATAATAATAATAATAATAATAATAATAATAATAATAATAATAATAATAATAATAATACAAACACACCAAAGTAACCAAAGAATGTTTTCAAAGATTTATTTTACATTTTGAAGATATAATTGTCAGCATTAGAGTGGTAGGAATTAATTTTTGGTTGACCTGTAAAATATTTTGATGTTGTTTTACAATACTTTAATTTTACTAGCATAATTTCTATACAAACACAAAAATAAAATCATGTTGCCATATAAATTTAAAATATTTGTTTAGAAATAAATTTTTCGCCATGTTTCAGGAGTATTTGTTTTAATATCAAATCACTTTTTTAAACAGATCAATTTTCAAAAGATTCTCACTTATTAATTTTACAAGTAAATGATTTTATCAACACAATATTTTCGATTTAAATTACATTCATAATTGATCATTTAAAAGTCTTAACCACAAACAAAAAATTTTAATCCCATTCTGAGTATGATGGTCAGTGCAGTATTACATAACAGTTTTCACAATCCAAACGGCTGCATTAATTAATCTGTTGTTTCTCTTTCACCTGAATTACAGTACTGTAAGCAGTCTGATCATATAACTAAACTCTCCGACACTCTGAACCTCATTTTCACTGTCCTGTTCACTGGCGAGATGATCGTCAAACTCATCGCGTTCAAAGCAAAGGTACTCAAGCTTCCACAACATCAAACTCTTTACATACAGATAATCTCTAGTTCACGATGACACTGTTGGTGTTCTGTGTGTTATGAAACAGGGCTACTTTGGAGACCCTTGGAATGTGTTTGACTTTGTGATTGTGATCGGCAGTATCGTTGATGTGGTCCTGAGTGAGGTTGATGTGAGTACGACGACAGTTTGACACTCCGCAATTATATAAAAACTCAGTGTGTTTTCTGTTTTGTAAATGCCTCTACAAAGCCTAAAGCATTTACAAATGCCCACCAACAATGGCTTGTATTTTAAACCTGTATTTAGCGATACATGAAGTTGAGACCACAGCAAGCAGTCAATATCAGCATTAGTGCACAGGAGGTACCAATTTCATCAGCTCCAGCTCAGTTTTCCTCTCATCCAACCAACCAACTTCACTCATCAGTGGCCATTGATGGGCTCACTTTCATGATTCATTTCACTTGTGTTACTGAACCACTCTCTTCCCATCTCTCACAGCTGCTTAAAGCCCTAAGTATACTTTGGTCCCATGCACATGCTACAGTTAGTGTACAGTTTTGTCATCAGGACTGTACACTTGTAAGCCAATTTCCTTCCACGTTCTCTTTGAACTTTTTATGCACTGATTTATAAATTAATGTCAACTCTGTTGGTAAAGAGACAAAGAGATTGGATGAAAACAAACTACTGAAGATGGCAAAACCAATAGATACCCACCTTTACAAACGCCTGTATTGCAGAATTTAAAGATATCTGCAACTCAAAATATAATGACATTATTAAAATTTGTAAGTATTAACCAAATGAGCACTTTTAACGAAACTAGTGATATTTATCGATTTATCATTACTAATCGCATACAAAATAAAAGTTTGTATTTACATAATATGTATTATATATCTAACATGTATATATAAATGCACACACATACGTAAATGCTTCTACAGATTAATATTTATATAAAATTTTGCTCAAATTGTTTTCAAATATATATAAATATATCTAAATATTTACATATATATGGATATACATATACATTTGTATATACATGGATATGTGTATTTATTTATCCATAATAAATATACACAGTACATACCGAAATATTATGTAATTGCAAACTTTAATTTTGTGTATGATTAGGTTTAATGAATCGTTCAACATCACTAAACTAATGAAGTTAAAATCTTTTAAGTGTGCAATGTTTTGAGAACCTGTGACTATGCATCTGCTGAAAAAACAAAAGTATACTCTGGGCTTAATACACAAGGGCTGCACATCTACAAGAGTGATGTGATGCACTTTTTATTTTCTATAACCTCTTTAGGAAGTGTGATCCATAATTTTGCTGTTTGTCTCTGATCCTCAAGATGCATTGACACCTATTATACCTCATTTTGATTTCTCATCTCTCTGTTCTCTACAGACTGCACTGGAGACCAGTGGAGGACTGTGGTGTCTACATGGTTGTAGTGTAAATATCACTCTGCGCTGCATGGGTCTGCACACACTACTACACCCTTAAGATAAGATAAAAAAGTAGACAGCCATTAATAATGCTGACTTTACTGTCAATGTTTCATTTTCTTTTATCTCAGTTTGATATAGATAACTCAGAATTGTCACTTTTTTTTAATAACTGTAACAAGCTTCCATACCCTTTTGAAAGTTTTTAAATGTCTTTTAAATATATTTAAAATATATATGTATATAATTTCAATTTGCATTATACATGCTACCACATTATGGTGTTTTCATATATTATATTATATTATATTATATTATATTATATTATATTATATTA